>CM053991.1:1913259-2078259 GCA_028641955.1 Protonibea diacanthus
CCATTTCTTCCCTCCCAGCGTGTAACTTCCTTTAATAAAAGGCGGCAGATGGTTCGACCCCACAGATCCTGTACGGCTGAGCTGTGTTTTAAGCCTGTTGCTCCACAGAGGGAGCCGTGGATTACTGCATCACTTTACAAACACACTACATCTCCTTAAGAGGCTCTCCATTTAGACTGTAACCGCCGTCTGGGTGGGAGTGCTCAGCAGCAACACGTCGAAAGATTAGACGACTGCTAAATTATATTAAACCTCTGCAGGATCTGATACAGAGGCACATTTTTCACATTTATTTAAAGGAAAAAAAACATCCAATATTCTCAGATTACAGTTTATGAATCGTGTAAAACGTGCTGGTTTTCTCAGTCGTCCATCTTGTGCGTGCAGGAAGCAACATGTTCAGCTTTAATCAATACGTTTGATCAACTCTGCTTGCTTTGTGTTCGTTAACATACTGATTCAAGCCTTGAGCGAGCCCCGGTTCGTGCTCCCTTTTTTACATATGTATGCTTTGCTGGTTAGAATCATTAAAGTTCAATTATTCATAGTCACAGAGGATCTACCTTTTGTCCCTTCAATTGCACTTCAGGACGTACAATAGTAAGTGAACGCATCACCATTCAGACTGCAGTATCTCAAACACTGTTTGGTGGGTTTGTAGAGATTTGTTGTCCCCAGAGGATGAACCTTTGTACGTCATCTTTGCTGGAGAACTCACAGGGCTCATTTTAAAGTGACATGAGGGACTGACGATTTTATAATGAAACTGTATGTCATGTGGATCTGTCATGCCTGGCTGATACGCGAGCTGATCAAGGTCAGTACGGCTGTATATGATTGGTGTTATCTCTATTTATAACCACAGAGAGAACCTCAGGGGGTCTGGGCTCTTCAGGCTGCTGCTCACTTCATCTTACATCATTGTTTGCATGAGATTCTATGTTCTAATCTCACCGCTGAGTCACGTCAGGTGACCAAACTGTACTTACTGTACTCTGGCTTCAAGCTGATGATTGAAAAACTGTTTTATTCCTTCCATTGTAACGCTGCGAGTCGAGGAAGCGGCGCACAACGTGAATACAAATCATCGTGATCATTATTAACGCCAGGAGTGGGGTGCTCGGGGTCAAGAATGAGAGCTCAGATTGAACACGGAGCTCTCTCTCCTGAAGACTTCGGGGAGGCGGTATCAGTAATGAAGGTCAGAGGAGGCAAACAGCTGGAAAATTGCTGTAATCTAGCAGGTAATGTAATTTAGGTGAGGAGCTAAGGGCCTTAAATTACCCTCCTCGTGTCTGCAGCAGCAGAACAGAGCAGAGCATCTGTATTAATGACACATATCTTTGAGCTCAGAGCAAAAATGTCGGCTACACCGCCCCGACGGGGATGTGAGGATCTTTATGAAAACATCAGAGGTGATTCACTCCACAGGTCTGCAGTCAGCATCATTAGTATATCCTCCACCCTTTAACGGTCATGGAGGATGGACTGATTCCTGCTGTGAAGTTGGACATTTGAACATGGGGACTTATGGAGACTGACTCACTTCTGCAGCCAGCCTCAAGTGGATGTTTGAGGAACTGCAGAGACCAAAACTGTTTTTCGTACCAGGAGAAAAGTCAGAGATATTCCACCAGATTCATGTAAACTTGGATCATCGAAGTCAAGTGGATGTATCCTCTGGGCACCATGAATATCAAAACCAAATTTCACAGCAATCGCAGATACTTACTGGGACACTTCAGTCTAATCTGATGTGGTAAAGTGACCGACATATCGAATAATGAGCCGGAGGAGGTCGAATCAACGGACGATGCAAGTTCAAGAAAAGAGTTTGTTAAAATCGCTACGATAAAAGGTAAGAAGCGGCTTCATGGAAAACGTGCAAGTGAGCAAAGACTATTTCCTTCATTTGTGACTAACTATAGCCAAAAAATAGTGTATTAACATAACTTTGAGAGTCTTTAAGTTGGTCAGCTGAACATGCACAAATTTGTCTGAAGGCAATTATTGAGCTATTATCAGGAAAATACAGACCTGAAGTCTTTGAGTGTTTCACTACCAAACATCTACGCGAGGAAAGACGAGCCAGAATCAGGCCTGTGAAGCTAAAAGAGGCACTCATCAAGGAGAAAGAAAAGACTCATATAAGATAATAAATCTAATATCTGAGAGGAAAAGTTGAACAGAGCAGCTCACATGTACGATTTGTGAAGTGCCACGAGCGTGGACACTCTGTGGAATTATAACGGGTCCGGCTTCGCTGAGGGTCTCGTTTCTGTCGGACTGAGCCGTCCCTGAATAATTTATGTGACACTGCAAGGTTAGCATAGAGCACAGGGGGGGTACACAGCTCCCCCCCGTCCTCCTCCTCCTCCTCATCATGCATCAAAACGTTATCACCGGCTGCTCAGACGTCTCATGCTCCGCTCCTTCTTTTAACCGTTCTGCCATTTTTCAAATTGTGTTTTTGAAAAGAGAGAACCGACGTTGCTCGTGTATCAGAGTGTCAGCTCATTTGTTAAATACAACAAAGCGGCAAAGAGAGCTCGCACAGGCCGCGGCAACAAGTGGACGAGATCATAAAGACAGAGGAGGAGGCGTTTCACCTTAAAACTGAGCAAACACTGATTCACTTTAATGAGAAGGTGCTGAACTATAAAACTCAGGTGAATATGGCTTCAGGTCCAAACTCTTCCACCTCAGGTCTACAAAATAAAGCACTTCCTGTCACCTGTTGGCTGGATTACTGTAACTCACGCTGCCTCGGCATCTCTCAGGCGTCCATTTCCTGGTTATAAATAAGGTCCAAGAAACCACAAGAGACCGCACTGTGGTCCATGCATGCTGCTATCAGCTGTGCTAACACACGGCCTCATACCGAGGATCATGAACACACGTCCTCCACGCTCCCCGTGTTTGCTTCACCGCACCGAAGATGATGTCGGTGCAGTTTCACGCAGCGTCGCTATGACGATCGGTTGAGAAGGTGAGCCATGCAGTGAAAGTGGGTAAAATGATGAGATGTGATGAGCGGTAACTTGTTTTAACAGATATGAGACACAGTAACAGAAACATGTTCACAGTCTGTGTAATGAATTCCTCTTTTTCGGTGAATGTTTCATGTTTCTGAGGCAGATTTTTAAAACTTACTCCTTCATATATTTAGATGGCATCATTGGTTCCTACTAAAAACATTTAAATTCATATTTTTAATCTACTGAATTTACTGAAACAGCTGCTGCATGTTAGTGTAAATAAAAACTGATTAATAAAGAGAAAATAAATGAGGTCCAACACTGATATCTAAGTTATAACGTCAGGCTCTTACGTCATGTTGCCGTGCCTCCTCCTCCTCCTTCTGTACAACATGAGCGATGCACACAACTTAAAAAAAAATCCTGTATCCTGTATTTAGAGCCAGACATGACGTTGTCATGGCAACGCCGACTGCACCATCACGTCTGTCCTCCCTCCCTCCGTCGTTCTCTTCTCGCCCATATCACAAACAAATGATGGCAGCCACAGCCATGCTGCAGCTGATGTCACCGGGTTACCACGGCAACCGGCGCTCAACTGTGACGCTGAGCGGGAGGAGGAGGAGGAGGAGGAGGAGGAGGAGGGGTCCAGAGGTGGATGTGCTTCATCCTCCTGTCCTGTTTATTCCCAACATCAGCGTCTTATTACTGTTTGATTTTATTAAAATTGTCTGATTTTAATTGAGTTTAACAGGATTATCTGTCCACGCGTGCGCTCTTCATTCATTTACACACATGAATATCAAATAAAACACCATAACAATGACAGGTATGCGGCCCTATCAACAACCTGCCCCAACAATCACCTAGAATTTATGTGATTAGACGGCTAAATGACTGTCAGCAACGAGCCTTCAAACTGAATAAATAAATATAAATATGATCATTTCCATCTTTCCTGCGGAGCGCTCCAACCTTTAACACATTATCTCGGTGTGATGCTCAGTTTTTGTGTCTCTGCAGGAGAATTATCGTGAAATAAAAACAGATTTTAATCACACAGGAGGAGGCAGATCTGTTGAGTAATGTCTGCAGCCTTCTTCTTCCCTCCAACGGGAGGATAACACAGTCTGCATGCTGTCTTATCGAGAACACCTTTCTGTAAAATCAAACTGCAGCCTCCAGAAGGATCGTACGGTTAAATCAAGACCTCTGTAAAGCATTTTAATTAGACCTTTGACAAAGGATGAAAGATTTATTGGAGGACTGTGGTGTTAGACTGCATTAGTTTAAGCTAGGCATAGCTATAAACTGCCAACTGAGCATAATTAAAGAGGTGAAATCAAACTTAAACCATAAAACCCAGAAGAAGAACACACCACCAACTAATTCACTGATTTTGGTAAAACTGGATCATATTCTCTGTGATTTACAGAGTTTCCTGATGGACAGTGAAGTAAAGTGCTGCCAACTGTAGCTGCTGTTAGCTAATGTTAGCTCAGTTTGTTAGCCGGTCTATGAGCTCAGAGCACCGGGGGACACAGATGTTTTGTTCCACCGGGGGGAAGAAGAAGAAGAAGAAGAAGAGGTTTACAGGGGTGAATGCTGATGGGGAGCGGAGCCAGTGTTGTGCTAGAACAGGAGCTGGGCAAGCGAGCAATGTAACCAGGCTGAGCAGCCTCTATGGTCAAGCAAGGAGACTTGCTAGTTTTTGATCATAAGTAACAAATACTCGAGTACAGCTGAACATAGTTACCACAGTGGGATTACACTGAAACTGGAGGCACTAAATCACAAAAATACAAATTTCTGTGTAAAATTACACAGAGTGAAAACAAACAAACAAAAAAAAAATCACGTCTTAATCGGAGGGAGAATTTTTCTGTGTGTGTATTTGCACAAAATGATTAACTCAAACAGTCGTGGGGCATACGGATCACCATCTGCTCTGCAGAACAACACTCACCCCAGTGACCCTGAAAATGTTCTTGTTCTGGTACAGTATGACACAATGACACTTTAAACTCCACCTGACCTCCACCCGCCTGCACGCACAAAACCTGAACTCATGTTAGCACGTGAACACTCCAGATTTCCAGCTACCTTCTAACAGCAGACTAATCACGTAATTTCAGATAGCATAAGCAGCTTTTTGTCAAAACCCACTCACCTGGATCATGTAGAGCTGAGCGATGCGGTACTCCTCCACGCTCATCGGCATGGGGATGCGATACTCCTTGATCAGCATGGCTGTGCTTGAATTGGGCCGACTCTTTGTGTGTGTGTGTGTGTGTCCAGAGGGGATGAAGTGTAAGAGGGTAGTCGCTCCTCTCGTTCGGCTTCGCTACCCGAGCAGCATGTTCAAACAGCAAGGATGGGAGTCATCGTTATTCACACCTGAGGGAGGAGAGAAGAAAAGACTTTCAGCGGGATAAAAGTAGAAGAATACGTAGAACCAGAGGAGGAGTTAGCATGTTTGTCTCAAGGATTAAACCCCCGTACACAAGCCAACATATCCTGTGTGTGTACTCCAGCCCTCCTACGGATCTATTACAAGGTAATCCACTGACCTAGCAACATCCCTGCAATCCCCCAGCAACCTAAATCCCAACACGGTCTACACACTGAAGATTCAGCCAAGTTGCAGTCAATGTAGCCTTTAAATCCAGCAAAGCTCTTATTTACTGTGTCCACCGCAGAGGTGTACAGTACTGAGATACTTGTAGTAGCAGTACTTCATATTTCTGCTAGGATTTTATATATAGAACATGTGAACAGTTTTCCCTCTGATGTCCTCCGGCTGCTCCGCCTCAACTCTCTGTGATTTACAGAGTTTCTTGATGGACAGTGAAGTAAACTGCTGACAGCTGTAGCTGCTGTTAGCTCATGTTAGCTCAGTTTGTTAGCTGGGCTGCCCAGAGCACCGGAGGAGTGTTTACTCATTTACACACTGAGTTACAAAGATTGTATTCATGAAATAGCTTGCTAGAACAATACTGTGTCATCTGCATACAATATGAAGTAGTTGTAAAGTTGATATAGGCAAATCAACGTCTAGTATTTACACATCCTGTTGAGACAAAGCAACATGATAATTCATTTGGAGTCATGTCACCTGATGGTTTTTAGTGTTTTTGCTGCTACAAATGACGCCATGAGAGCTGTGGGAGTGAACCAAAACAGTAGTGGGTAGTTAAAACCAAAACAAAGCTGAAAGACGCTAAAGAAAGTTACCATATTGGCCATAATTTGACCTGCAATGTGTTATAGAGGGTTTTTAGTTTTTTTATTGCCTTCTTTGACATAATATGATGCTATGAGAGCTGAGTGAACCAAAGCAGTAAACAATGCCAACCGCCATCCTTTCTTCCAACATCAGCACCGACCTATCCAAACAGTCGTGACAGAGTGAGACGTCTGTGACGTCGGTCACATACTGACACCACAGGAGTCACATGACAAAGGCTACGTAATCTCAGACAGATTAAGACCGACTGTAAAATTGATGCTGACTTAACATGAGAGAGAAGAGAGGAGCTGAAATGTCAGATGAAAAGTGGTGTGTGTGTGTGTGTATGTGTGTGTGTGTGTGTGTGTGTGTGTGTGTGTGTGTACACAGGTTGTGTCCTACAGTCCGTCCATCTGTGCATGATTAGGCTATGCATGTTTGGTCAAGCTGCAGTAGCAGATGACCCACAGAGGTCAGAAAGTACAGTGTGTTGGTGAAAGCAGCCTGGAAGCCAACAACAAGGGGCTTCATTAGCGTTTTAACGTGTGTTGCATGTAACGTTTGACTTTATTATAATAATACATGCAGACATTCATGATCCACAGATGATGCACCATCAGAAATGTTTTTCTGGTTTGTTACGTTTGAACGGGCGTTTGTTGCAAGAAAACTGAGAGCTCAGAACGGCTTTAAGTCTCATTTTTGCAAAAGTTAAAATCAGAGAAAGGACTTGAGAAAACAAACATAATATGAAGGGCTGAAATGTAAAATTCAGGATATCAAAAAATGTGTATTTTATTAGGTACAAAAAAATGAAGAAACTAACTTATATAGCACCTTAAACCACACTTAAAATCAAGAATGAATACAGGTGGTTGTCATCGCTCCTCAATCCTGCATGAAATATTCCCTTTTTTTACTCATTCAAGTGCTAATTCCCATGATGCATATAATAAACAATAGCTACCGGCGTTAAAACTGCATCAACCATGAATGAAGATTCAAATCCAAGCTGCTCTCCAGAGGCTGTAATGTACGACCTTATTTGCTGCGCTGAAGGGGTTCGTGCTCTGATGCAATTACAGCAGGGAAACAGGAGTGGTGATTTCTCACTCAATCCTGTGAAGAATAAGTCCTTGACCGACAGAAGAACTGCTATATATAGAGACACAGTAATCCCCACAAAGCAAAAATGTGGGACAGAGACAGATGAAAACTGACACATAGACACATAGACAGATAGAGCTATGCATGAAGACACAGCCTTTTGTGTTTTTGTTTTTTTTTAATTTGGCACCATCAGCTAAGTGAGCTGTGAGTCAGCACATCAAATACGCCCGCATTCACAAAAAGGTGAACTGAAGAATAAACTAAAGACGATGACGAGTTTACAGCGAGGATGTCACCTGTGCTCATTAACAGAAAAATGTTACTGGAAGCAAACATGTCAAAAACTAACCAACTAAATTATCTGTATCTGTTTGACCAACTAAATTATCTGTATCACCAACTAAATTTTCTGTATCACCAACTAAATTTTCTGTATCTGTTTGACCAACTAAATTATCTGTTTGACCAACAAAATTATCTGTATCTGTACAACCAACTAAATTATCTGTATCTGTATCACCAACTAAATTATCTGTATCACCAACTAAATTATCCGTATCTGTATCACCAACTAAATTATCTGTATCACCAACTAAATTATCTGTATCTGTTTGACCAACTAAATTATCTGTATCTGTTTGACCAACTAAATTAACTGTATCTGTTTGACCAACTAAATTATCTGTATCAGTTCTCAGAGTGAGTGTGGTATTTGTAGCTTTTCATGTCATCCAGTGGCCCTGTAACATACAGTAGGTGTGTGTTCAGTACGCTACATTCCCAGCAGTAAATAGAGCCACAATATGTTTTAAATTAGTCCTTAAAAGCTGAAACTAGAACATTAAAATACTGACATCTTTAGTTGGCAGACAACCACATACTTCAATTATATTATACACAGAATGACAGGAAGTACTTTACCAACATGTGATGTAATGCTTTTCATCTTCTTCAGTATCTCTTTCAGAATATGGCTCCATTCCCTCTAATCACTTACTCAAACCTCAAAAGTTCCCTTGAGCTTATGGCCGGTTTTCAACAGATCTACCAAACCACAGCACGCAGGAAATTAGCTTTCTGTTGTCGCTGTGTACCTCTACCCACTTTCATCCATTTAACTGATGAAGTTTGCACCTCACATTATGGCATTAATAATAAAACATGGAGCCAATCATAAAAGAAGATTGGCCTCTATAGAAAACAACTGCAAACACCGCTGAGCGGCGAGGGCATGAAACCATCACCAACAAACTCCAACAGAAGATTGTCTTTGCCAACGGGAAACATCAGCACAGTCCTGTGGTGTGCCTAAATGTGTCTGATGGAAATCACACATTTTTTAAAAGGTGCTTTATAAATAAAGTCATTATAACTGTCCACTCTGCCTCCACAGAGAAAGTAAATGTCTCATCGGCCCCGCTAAGAGGGTGACTGGCTGCCAGCTGCCCTCCATCAAAGTCCTGTGTGACGGCACACTGAGGAGCCCTACAGCTAAATTGCACCAAATTTGCCACAGAGGCAACCGCTGCAGCTCTGGCCCATTATACACAGCACCGCCTGACAGAAGCTTGTTCCAGGAGGCCAACTTTCTGCTCAGCCGACACACACCGACACACCCCGGCCTGCCGTTAAACTCTGCAACTATCACTGCTCTAAAAAAAACTGCGAAATAAGACCAACGGACTGCAGAGATGCAAAACTAATTCTGTGAAAGCAGAGAAAAGATGAAAACAGCTGCCTGGAACAAAACAGCTGTGAGGTGGAAAAACCAAAACAATTACTGAAAGATGCTAAAATGCAGATGCAGAGTTGGAGGTAACGAGGGTGATCGTTTTTTTTGTTGGTTCGTCACAACGACCAACGCCTTTCCTACACAAGCAGTCATGTGACTGCTGATACTGGAAGTACTGTGTCAAGTGTTATATTATTATAGTTATACACGTTCCCATTCGAGCTGGCACAAAGCAAAAACATCAACAAACTCTACATGTCAAACATGAGACAGCAGCTGGTATCAGTAACTCTAACAGAAAATACCCAAAGTTAGTTAGTCTGTATTTATGTCCTCGCACCAGTGATGTTATGAACAAGTAGTGCTGGTAATGTAAAAGTTATGTCAGCATGGACAAGTTTGAAAATACATACAAGTTGAGAGCACAGAATCTCCCTGAGCATGAAATCTGTGCGTCACACAGTCGTGCAGCGCACACAGAGGAAACTTCATTGATAAGAAAAAACATTGATTATTAAACGTCCGTTGACATGCAAACACACACAGCTCCACTTGTTGCGTCTCGCGGTGACGTCGCACATGTGATGCTTTGTAAGTCCTTTAACGTGTCATGGCTCATGTTTAATTCACCACATGAATTAAAGCTGCGTTAAACTCCTCGGCAGGACGCACGATCAGGTGAATCACCATAATCACCTGGACACACGAGAGTGACAGCGTATGTCACGCTGACGTATTTAAACAGCCGAGCAGCCGTTCACCGCGGCTTTGTTACACATCAGAGTGTGATGTGTGCGGGTTGCATCTGATTCTTACATACATGAGTCGTGCTGCGCTAACAAGATCCCCTGACGGGGATTCGTCTCTGCTTTTGATAATCATAACACACACACACACACACACACACACACACACACACACACACATCTGGAGAAACATGCTGGCTTGTCAACGAATCAGGTGACGTGTGCCACGCACACAGGCAGGCCGAGGACGACGAAAACACACCGAAAGAGTTGAATTCTCATTAAAATGCAGATTGAAGCACGCTCCAGTCATCGTCAGCGGCTGCGTTTGAAATATTTGCAGTTATTTTACGTGTTTTATCTCTTCTCGTCACTCACAGATGAAAAAACTGAGTGAACGTGCAGCACATCACAACGTGAGCCGTTAAACGTGTTGCACACGAGACAAACAGACGTTCCATCGTTAAAAAACCGTCACATCAGACGTGAATCCGTCGCTCCGGTCAGAAAAGCCGCACCTCAAACAGCAGCCACCTGCAGATCCTCCAACCTAACGTGCAGCTACATCAGTCTGGACTTGAGCGTGAGCCACAGGCGTCCATGTTGCCATCGTCTAAACATGTTTTCAACCCTGCAGCTCATTTTTTTGAAGTGACAGAGAGAAGCCAGATGTTTACCTGGCAGAAGAAGAAGACACACTTCTGATCCACGGAGCGTCAGCAGAGGTTCAGGTGCCACTGCGGATCCCGGTCCCAAAGAGACCGACAGCCCGAGCATCCTTCCACCTCATCCCTGCGCTCGCTGCCGTCTGCTGTCAGCCAATCCTCGCCGGCTCGGGAAGCAGCCTCGCTTTTTAAATCCTCGCTGAGAAATAAGAGAAGCTATCGATTCTCTCTCTCTCTCCTCCACCTCTTCCTTCTCTTCTTCTTCTTCCCCCCATCCACCTCTGTTCTCTTCTGTTTTCCCCTTTCTACCCTCCCCTCTCTCTCCTCCACCAGCAGCAGCAGCAGCAGCAGCAGCAGCACCTCGCTGTCTCCACCTCCTCAGGACTGAGGAAGCTCTGTTACCATGGAGACGCACGAGGCTGAAGCGCCATTGGTGGGGTTTGTTGTGATGCAGCCGGAGTCGGGGAGGTGCAGCCCGGCAGATTGATTGCCTTTTCAGTGAACATCATCATCCTCTCCTCCCGACACGGACACACGGACACACGCTCCGGCTCGCCGCTCGTTTTTTTAACCATCGCAGCTCAAAGAGAGGAAGTTTTTTTTTTTTTTTTGGACAGCTGTGCGGGAATTTAAATTTAGATGTGACACAACGAGCTGCAGTTTGTCTTAACGGGGGAATTTCACATGAACAGAGCAACAGTTTACATTCACATGAATCTGTTTGTGAGTTCGGCGAGACCGCTGAACGATTTGATTTCGAATATTTGATTGTAAAAATCATTCAAAGCAACAAAAAGTGTGACTGCATATCGTTTCTGTTCGTTACAAAAATACTTTAACTGATTAAAATGTCCAACAAACAATCTTCTATAAAATAACGAGGCAGAGGACACGTTTTCAAATGTCGTTTGAGTCCGAAAGTAAAAAAAATATTAAAGATATTAAAAAAATTAAAGATTTAAAACAGAGAATAAACAATAAATCTTCACATTTCCAGAAATTCTGATATTTTTGCTTAAAAACTGATCAGACTGTTTCCACACGACGTTTTGTCCGACCAACAATCCAAAAGCCAAATATCTTTTATAATGACATAAAACTGAAAATCCTCGTATTTGACGAGCTGATTTTTATAATTTAACTTATCGATTAATTGTTGCAACATCTGGAAGAGGAAAGTATCATAAAGAATAAATACAACAAACAGGTTTAATCGTCTAGAAAATGTTTTCAAATGTCTTGTTTTGTCTGAGAGTCCAAAAAAACTTTAATTTTCCAAAAGATATTTATGATATAAAACATTTAAGAAGCTGCGACAGAGAGACGATGACATTTTTACTTTAAAAACTATGATCGTTGTCTTCATCAGTATATTTGCTCGTTAGAGTTTCTGTTGTTAAAAAATGATTCAAAGCGAATAAATCGCTCATTGTTGCAGTTTTAACATCTAAAGGAATCAAAGAATAATTATAAACACCTGATTTAACAGATTAAAGTCCAACACACATGAATGGGGTCAGAAGCAGCACACGGTGTGTGTGCTCTTATTTAAATGTGGCTCTTGTTAAACCTGATGCTGCAGACGGACTTGTGTTTGGCGGTGCCGTGCAGAGCGTGTGCATGAATCACTTTTATCTGCGCTCCCAGAGGCAGATCACCTGCTCCGATGATTATGCATCTATTCGCAGGGTGTCGTGACCGTCCTGCCTTCCCTGTTATGTGTTTGCCTCACCTGCTTTGTCCGCAGAATTTGAATGAGCCAGTTGAGCGGCGCGAGCGCGGGTCCTTTTCCTTTTGACTAACAAATCGAGCGAACGAGGAAAAACACTGCAAACGCTGTGTGTACAGACGGCTGTGACATTTACACAACACAGCAGAGTTAGACTTAAAGGTTCACTGACAGTTAAATGTAACGTTCAGGCTGTTTTTATTCACGTTTAATCACCTCAGAATAAAAACTGTTGAGTTTTCTCTGCCAAACGTGACGTTAATTAACAAATTCTTCGATACAGGACCAGGCAGCAACCTGTGGAGTGAAGCCACAGACTGCAGTTCCTCTAACGTCCACTTGAGGCTGGTTCCAGAAGTGAGTCAGTCTCCATAAGTCCCCATGTTAGACAGCAGAAATAACCATGTTTACAGCCTGGTACAAAAAACAGTTTTGGTCTCTATAGCTAATTTCCCCGTTCATGACAACTGTACTGAGGGTGAATTTATATACAACTCACCTGTTCACATTATATTAAGGCTTAAAGTTAGGCAGGATTAGCTTTGATTGACAGGTGGGCCACACCAACCATTTCATCACCGCCTCGACGCCTCCACCACCGGGTGGAATAAACTCATCTTAACAACAATCCGCTGAGAGTTTAACACATGCTGCAGCAGCCGGTGTCACGTCCCGACAAAATACCGTCACAGTCAGCGTCACAGGAGCGGCGGCGTGCAGGTAAACGGCGACCCGCGCTGCCGTTTGGTCCGTGCACGGATGAGTAACAGGAGTCGTCTGGTGAGGAAAGATGTGTTTGACAAGATCACAAATTAACGGCCGTAATCGTGGCAGATGTTCCCGTCGTGAAGCCGCGTGCACGGCAGCAGAGCACGGGCTGATTCTGTTAGCGTGTGTTCTGCTGATGCTCAGATAAAGTGTGTGTGTGTGTGTGTGTGGGTGTGGGCTGGGTGGAGCAGCCATCAACAAGTCATTTCATTTGGATGATGTACAGCTCGCAGCTCGGTTTAATCTCTGTAAGTCTGTCTTCTGTAATCTGTCGTACTCGAACAAACCTTCGATTCTCAGGCCTGACGTCTGAAACGATGAAGCCACGTCCGGCTGCAGGTGAGATATCTTTAACCTCAGACTCTCCGAGACGTGTCGACTGGATGTTATTAAAGTTTACAAAGCATGTGAGTCAGTTTGTCATTCGAAGAAATGCACCTCTTGTGGTTTAACGCCGATCAAAGCGTCCGAGAAACAAACAACTTGACGCCGCTATGGAAGATTTTCCAGAATCCTCTGAAGGAGTCGAGTTACATTTTGGGAAAGACGGATGAGAAGATCGATACCGCCTCCATACACACACACAGAGCTTCTCTCAAATCTATACACACACATAAAAACACTCGAAAGAACTCCGAGCTCCTCCGAGGGAGGACTGGACCGACACAGGTCAGAGGTCAGAGCTGATTTACAGAAGTTAAACTGAGATTTAATCATCTGCAGAGTTCAAGTTGTTTTTGGTCATCATAGGTGTAATCTTAGCAGACTGAGTCTTCTGGCTCTGTGTTTAGTAGTGACACCCTCACTGGAAACAGTACTTTACTTCTGCTGTAGTACGATTTAGACTGAAGTACTTTTACTTTGTCGTACTGGTACTTTTATTTTAGTCACAGCTCTTCAGACTTCCTGCTCCGTCACTGCTCAGCCGCCAGATTTAAAACTACAGCTGTGAGATGCTGTCACTGACCTGCAGTCCATCTCCAGGGACGGTTTCCACTCTCGCCTTCCGGTGAACGAGAGACAGCCGAGATGAGACTCAACGAGGCGAGGCGAGGCGTGCGCGGTGAAGTCAGAGAGTTTGAGAGCCGACACAGCTGAACGAGCGAGCCTCATATCGACCGACACGTGGAGCAGAAGTCGTTTCGAAACTGCTTCCTTCCTCAAAACATTTAGAGAAACACAAAAAAGCAACAGCGCATCTCGTGAGAACGTCCAGATTACGTGAGGAAACGAGTGTAAAAAACTGTCTGTGTGCATGAAATTACTGTTCACCGTCAGCGTCACATGATCATCTGTCAAAACATCACAACACAAGACGAGGCGTGGGCAGCAAATGGCCCTGACGTGATGGCCTGAGAGGACCGGCTATTTTTAGCTCAGAGCGGCGGTGGTGGTGGGTGATGGCAGAGAGCAGCGTGATGGTGGTGGAGGTGGAGGTGGAGGTGGTGGGGCTGCTACAGTATCAGGGGTTAGTTGAGATGCTTCTCAAATTGCTCTGCGTTCCTGTAAATGGCGGCGATGCTTCACGCCGCTCGGCTCGGCCTTCGCTGACTGATTTTGATGTTTTCAGGCTGCTTGGTTTGGAAACTTAAAGACTGAACTCTTCTTTTATTCCACATCAGTAATTATCTCTAATTTACAACGAGTTCTGCTCACCTGAAGGCAGCATAAACATTACACACCGCTTCTACATGCATAAATAAAACCTTTATGTCCAAATGCAGCACAGATTTAGAGATTATCAGGAGTCACGCGTTGTTAAACCGTCACAGAAGACGCGAGCGCTTCAGAAAGCTCCAGTTAAAGCTGCAATGATGGAAAACCACGACGAGAGCGCTGAAGCACGTCAGTTTCATGTATTCATGACATTTGCCACGTTGAGGCAGGCGGCAGACGTCCGTCCACCGATGATCCGGGTTCTGCTCGAGGTTTCTGCCTCTTAAAGGAAGTTCTTCTTTGCCGCTGTTTGTTCATGGTGGGAACTGTCGGGTCTCTGTAGATAATATTATACAGAGTCCAGTCTCGACCTGCTCTATGAGACACTGAGCGTCCTGATAGAAATACACAACCAGCCATGCATGTCAACAAACGGCAGCTCGAGTGGAGGTGCAGCTCCTGCTGATCGGCTCACAGTTTGAGAAACTTCTTTTCCTCGACGCGAGGTCGAATCGTGACAGAAGATGAAATAATAACTTCCTGTGGAGCTCTGAGTGCTATCGATCTTTTAATCAACAAACAAACATAAATATCAGAGAGTTGTTCCAAGACAGGGAGCCTCATCAACCACAGACCACCATCAGCAACTCATAATCCACCACCTCCTTCTAAAACCTCCACCTTCAGATGAACGGAGGCTCGGAGAGGAACTGCAGAGAAGATGGCTGACACCTGAGCACTAACACCAACACATACCCGGGTTACTGTTAATGAGATCTGGACAGTAAGACAGCAGAGCAAGACGCTGCTGTTAATGGAGCTGAGAGATTTGAAGTCCCAGAGATAAAAGAGCTGAGTAAAGATCCGCTCTCCTCGGGCCAATGCCATTACCGTTTGGCCCGGCTCCAGCACCTCCGGGGCCCGGCTAACGCAGCGCGGGTGACACGGAGCGCGCTCTCAGGGAGCCGGACTGCGGTGACACCGGCTCCTTTCACCCACTTTCATTTGTCACGGAGATTAAGCGTCCATTACGACTGCAGATCCATCTCCGGATTACTCACATTCATAACGTCCGACTGTGAACGAGCGAGTTTCTGCCGATCTGTCGTCCACGCACACGATCAGAACACAGCTCAGGCGTAAATGGACTGTTTTGGGGTTCAGATCATGAACACCCACCTGTCAATCAAAGCGTCCACGCTCTTAATCCTGCATAACTTTAAGCCTTAATATAATGTGAACAGGTGAGTTGTATATAAATTCACCCTCAGTACAGTTGTCATGAACGGGGAAATTAGCTATAGAGACCAAAACTGTTTTTTGTACCAGGCTGTAAACATGTTTATTTCTGCTGTGAAGTTTTGAACATGGGGACTTATGGAGACTGACTCACTTCTGGAGCCAGCCTCAAGTGGACATTAGAGGAACTGCAGTTTTTAATACTTGGCTTCACTTTCATGTTTTTTTTCTGCATTTTGTGGCTAAAGCGCTCAAAGCTCGACTGTTTCTGCTTCACCGAGCCGTTAGCACGACACGCTGAGTCTAATCTGTGGAAACGGATGCACAGAGATTACCTTTAACTAACAGAGTGACGCTCTAAGTATCAAGTAAGCGGGCTCGTCCATACCGCTGAGTGTGTGCGTGAATATTTGATGAGGACACGACGCCTGGCTGGCCCTGCACAAAGCCTGCCGACCGTTAATTAGAGTAAGTGCTCAAACCGAACACCGCAAACGCGGCCAAATGTGACGGCGCTGGATTCTTAGAAAAAAAACGACCCCACCACCGCCGCCGACCTCTGCTCTCACATGACCCCCCCCCATATGTGAAGGTATGGATCTATATTTAAAGTGTAACGGCCGCTGTAAACTCTGACAATGTGAGTCTATAAGCAGCACGCATCAAGAAGTATTCAAAGCCTTTACGCCAGTAAAAATAGTAATGCCACAAGCACAAGTCTCACATTCAAAATATTACTGAAGTCAAAGTCTGAGAAAACACATTCATAGTTTAATATCTACATTTTATAGAAAACTGAGCTCTGCAAGTGAGAAATCTGAGAAGATCTAAAGACTGACTGAGAGCGGAGCTGTGAACTCAGACAAATTCAAACTCCAAAAACTTGAATTACAATATTTTGAATCTCCATTGAAACTAATTCCTGAAAGATTTTAGATGATATTAAAGTGCATAAGTCAGAATGTTGTTGTGTCTAACAGAACAGTGTGTGTGCATCATCTTTTTATTTTTCTGTCGTTCACCTTCTCGGCCTCTCGTGTTCTTTGTTAAAGCACCTCGCTCAGTCGAGTGCTCCACAAATAAAGTTATTATTATCTGTCAGCGGTATGCATGCTGCAGCATACGGGAGGCACGGTGCATATGTCCATGCATGTGAATCAGAGAGAGGAGGTGGAGGCGTCAGACCGCGAGCTCGTTGGTCTATTTGTGGCGCAGTGTTTTCTGCCTGACAGGCGGTGGATGGGAGGAGGTGGGAGGGGAGTGACGGGGGCAGCGGCGGCGGCGGCGGCGGCGGCGGTGGAGTCAGACTAAATAGAAGTGTCGTTCATTCACATCCAGAGCGTCTCCAGCCTCCCACCACACAGCCCTGACTGTGAAGCCATGATCAGTGGGCTGGAATCCCTCTGTTTACCCTGCTAAAAATAGATTCCACACACTGCGATGACGTGGCCTCTCGTGACAAGACCCCTCTCCACCTCGGCTACCCATCACCCTCCTCCTCCTCCTCCTCCTCCTCCTCCTCCATCCTCTCTCATCCAGACTGAAGTACTGATATTGGCATGCAGCCCTGAGCTCCGGCTGCATGCCGACTCTCCTCAAATCCTGTCTGACGTATCTTTAGAGAAGAAAGACAGAGAGAGGTGGGAGAAATCTGGCATGTCCACGTGACGACGATGAACAGAAAACATGAATTTCAAGACAGAGAAAGAGAGACCAGGGGGATGGGGAGGAGGGAGGAGGGAGGAGGGAGGAGGAGGTGGAAGGAGCAACTGAAGGAGGGGGCGGCAATCAATACCATGACTCATTCTTTCTGCGGTGGCCACTTCCTAACAGCATTCATTAAAGCAAACCTAATCATTTTGGCCCGATAATCAGATCCTGCGAGGCTCCATCTTCTTTCGCTCACGTTAAAATCGTGCACGGCGAACATGAAGCGGGAGGAAACAGGACGGGGACGTCGTCCGGTGGACGATTTTTAGGGTCTTATCTGTCTGTGGACGGTCTGCTGGTCAAAATATCTCAACCACCATCAGATGGATCGGCGTGAAATTTGGTGCAGACATTCACGTTTCCTAGACGATGAATCCGGATAAGTTTGGTGACCCCCTGACTTCTCCTCTAGCGCCACCAGGTGGCTGACATTTGAAACATCCATAAAATTACGACATATAGATACAGGCCGACATCAGCATCGCTAAAGCCGCTGCTAGCACAGCTAAAACAGTCTTGCACAGTATCCCAGAGCCAAAGGAGAAGTTATTTACTGAAGATATTAATTTAGCAATGACATAAATAAAAACAAAAAGCAGCAAATCTTCACATTTTGGACGAAGACGATCCACAACGATGCAACTACTGGATGCATTCTGCAACACTTCTGTATTTTCTTTCAAAACTTTTAAGCTAACATGTTTTAAACCAGTTTATCACATCTCAGTACCAGATCCATCTTCATGGTTTCCCACCATGAGCAAACGCTTGGCATCGATGGCAAGGAAGAACTTCCTTTAAGAGGCCGAAACCTCGAGCAGAACCCGGATCACTGGTGGACGGACATCTGCTGCAACCAACCGACTCACGACGCAGCAGCCAACAAACAACTTGCCATGTGGTAACACGGATTATTCAAAGCTCTCAGGCTTCAGGTTTAAAGTGTCCTTCCTAGAAAGTCTGCTGGCTCCGCTGGAGTCTAAAGAGTCTAAAGTTAAAGGCCAGGTGAGGCTCACACGAACAACAGCAGCTCTTTAGTGTTTTCACCTTCAGTGTCTAAGAATAGCTGCAGCTCTGCAGACGGCTGCATTGTTAACAGGATGTACAGAACGTGTAGCGAGGACAGGTGGAGCTCTACAACATGGAAGCACTCCCGCTGCGCACATGTGCTGCTTTCCTTTCCACTGCTATGACTGTAAATTTAAATAATTCACTTTTTTACCTGTTGGCCAGACAAAACAAGCAATGAAGTCACCTCACATCCAGCAGCGTGGTAGCTAGATTTCAACCCCTTCAATCATGTAGAAACACTGAAAACATGAAAGTCCCTCAGAGAGCCTGTTGAACATGGCAGAGGACCAATGCTAATGTTAGCTCAGTTTGTTAGCCGGGGCTGCCCGGACTGTGAGCTCAAGAGCGACGGGGGAGTGTGAGTGTTTGTAGCACAGCCGCTTTGAACCACAGGGAAGAAGAAGAAGAAGAAGAAGAAGAAGAAGAGGAAGAGGTGGAGGTTTACAGGGGAATACTGACGAGGAGTGGAGCTGGTGTCGTGCCAGAACAGGAGCTGGGCAAGCGGACAATGTAAACAGGCTCAAAGAGGACGCTGACGGAGGAAGCTAAGAGGAGAAAAGGGGAGAGCGAACCAGCAAGAGTCAATCTGGGACTGACGCCGAGCCAGGCGTGAGCATCGAAGTTGTACTTGTGGAATATTTCAGATTATGTTGAGGACATATTCCAGAATAAGGTTGGGTTAAGTCAAATCTTGACACAGCAGCGTTCACGGTGAACCTGATGGTGGACAGGGCGCAGGCACAGTGTGCAAAGACTCCCTCACAGCTTAAACCAGCCATTTAACGCTCATGCATACTGATCACCTCCAGTTTGAAGACCAGAGAGGTGCATGCTGGGGATCCTGCTCGCTTTTATGCAACCTGTAATTTCACTGCATGGGCTGAAATGCCACACACAGTATCTGCACACACACACACACACACACACACACACAGTATTCACACAGTCTCCAAACAGCCGTGCAGTCAGACCAGAATCAGATCCTGTATTGATCATCTGAAGAGCTACATGATGGATGCCACCTGACCACTGCAACCCAGCACACAGCCGAGAATCACGGTGGAAGAACAACACGTTTGCATCGAGTCTGTTTGCCTAATTAACGAGACATATGAGGGTTAATTAGCGGACACACCGTGTTACAGACTCACCTGCAGCTCTGCAGTTATTCAGCTGGATTTCCACGTTGCATGAAGCCTGAAGACGAGCCCGGTGGTAGCGTCGCTCGGTGCTCGGTGTTTATCCGGTCGTCCTGTTGTGTCCCCCCTGCAGACCCACCGACCTGCCCGCACACGGAGCGTTCATTCCCCGCCGTGTGCGTGTGTCAGCGCCGCTGCTTGTGGACGGAAGTCCCCGCTCCGCTCCTCCTCCATCTGTCCCGTCCCCGTGCTCGGGCTTCAGCGTGCCGCCGGTGGCCGTGATGTGTGCAGGTTTACGGTTACATCAGAGAGAGGACGGGAGCCTTACGGGGACAGCGCGGGGCAGAGGCGCCCCCCAGCGGCCGAGCGTGGAACTGAATAATGTGAGCTGCTGAAGGTGAGATAATGTAAACACTGCTGAGTTTATCCTGTAACACTTCATCTGTGGAGGATAGTTAGTGTTAATAATCTAAATCTAAGTAACTAAAGTCATTTAATGAATGTTGTGTCAGTAAAGTTAGTTTTTCAGCCTAAAATGTAGCTTCAGCAACGAAGATGTAAAGTTTATGATGATATTTGTTGTGTATAGTGCCTCTGAAGTTCAATGTAAAGTTTTGTTATTCCAAAGATTTTAATTTATCACAGGCCTCTGTATATATTGTTGGATTATGTATTTGATATATGGTCTGTTTGTTTATTTTCTAGTCTGATTTTATGTTTATGTATGTTTAAATTAATAAAAACTTTAATGAATATTACTATGCCTAAAGGAAATGATTATTACTCACAACATAAAATATAAAAACATTTCAGCAGAAGGTGACTGAGTTGTTTATGATGGAAAAGGTCACAGCTGACATTTTTATGGATATATATGGTCACCATGGATACGAGCCGTGTCCAAACAAAAGAGCTAAAACAGAAAAATGCTGTTTTTTTTCTTTAATTCTTATTTTACACAAACACAAACGTGTAACAAAAGTCAGCTACATATATTCTACCTTTAATCCTATAAACCTTTTACCTCGAGGATCAGAAGACATTTAATATAAAATCATAAATATTTTAGATTCAAAAGATTTTTCCAGTTCAACAAACTGATTTACTTTTAGTTTTGATTATTTACGTTTTTAACCAGAACTCATTTATTATGATAATAATAAACGATGCTGTCATGACAGAGGAGCAACACTTAGTTATTTTAAAAAGCTTCATTTATTGTGCAACAACAACATTATAGTTCCAGTGAAGTTCATGTCAGGTAGGAAAACCGCATGGCCAAAAAGGAAGCAGTGCAATAAATTCCATGCACAAGCATCGCTCAAGGAGATACAATCGACCGAGGATTTGAAAATGTGTGTAAATGTGTGTGTGTGTGTGTGTGTGTGTTCAGTGATAATTGTGCTGGTTTGGATTTTACAAGTGGCTCTAATCTGGAAGTCCTGAAGCAAATCTGAAAATATGAAGCAAAGAAAGTGACGAGTAGAAATGGAAAGTAAACGAAGAGAGAAAAAAAAAAAAGGCGATTTGATTCAAGTAAACAAAATATTTCCTTCAAGTTACATAATTTGGCCCAACACAAATAATAAAAAGCTACAAACAAAACATGTAAAATCATCAAGATTTAAATCTGACAGACAGAAACAATAAAAAATAAATACACTTTAAAGGTCAAATGGAAAAACATTAAAAATGTTCATCGGTGAACAGAAACGGCAGTGATCGTTCTCAAGTGGATGAAGTCTTTTTTGATCGTTCACATTGACACTGAAACATGGCTGATTTAAAAATCCACACCTGAATACGGCGAGTAAAACATATCATATTAATATTTCTGACTAAAAAAGTAAACGACTTTACAAATCTGTTTGCATTACTAAAAATATACTCCAAAAAACTGTAATATCTTTCAGACATATAAAAAATATCCCCGAGTAATAAGTAATACGTATAAAAAAGATGCCGTGGAGTTGCTGTACAGATGAGACGTATGGCACAGAGAGACAATCAGTGCGGCGTATAAACGAGACGTCTGCACTGTAATGTCAAAACACAGACGTCGTTATATGTTGGCAGAAGAGCGGAGCACGTGGAACCTCTTCAGAGTCATGCGGATGGATCCCAGCTCACGATTCACTCGCTCCAGACGATTCTCTAAGGCCACCTGAGGACGGAAAGCAGAAAGTTCACTTCAACAAATCGAGGCCTCGCTCCGTGTTTAGATCGCGCCCTGATGTGGGTCACACTGTAAACAATACCACTGACTCTCGAATGTGACAATCTGCCAATAAAAACATCATCACCACCCTCCAAAAAAAAAAAAATGAAGCTGAAGTTTGATTTTATTGCTTGAAAACTTCAATAATGAATCTCTGAGCCGCTGCAAAGCTCCAGACTGACGGAGCGTGATGAATATTTGGCGTCTCACCTCATCTAACCTCGTCTGCAGACTCACTCGTCCGCCTGCTCCGGGCATCCGACTCAAAGCTGCCTCAATCTGCCGACACAAACACAAACACACGAATGAAGCTTAATCAGTTATTAATAACAATAATTACATTGATGAAACACTTCACTCGTTGACTGTATAGATTAGTGTGTTTGGAGATGGTGTGTGTTTGTGTTGTGCAGATGTCCCTATATGACCAGGACACAGAGGGAGCAGGAGGGGGGATGTGGATATAAACTTCCTAAAAATAGAAGTCATTTAGGAGTGGTAGAAAAACAATGAAGTCCGTGTTACATAAGAGGTCGGACGGGGATTAGAGCTGTACTGTGTGGGCCTGTGTGACAAACTGAACCACGCAGAGCTCGCAGGAGTAAAATCAACGAGCGACGAGTTAATAAATAAACGAGCAGCCACCTGAAGTTTCTCCTGCGTCAGCTCGTCGAACAGTTTCTCGGCCTCAGCCAGCGAGTGGAGCCTGTCAAGGAGAAGCGGGGCCGGGTCCTCGTACGAGTCCTGCAGGGAGGATCCAGTGCAGGCTCCCCCCTGCTCCTCCCAGCCCAGCTGGGAGCTTCCCTCAGGGGGGTTCACGGTGCCGGCGGACTCTGGCTGCTGGAGGTCTGAGGGAGAGTTAGCATGGATACACCTTTACCCTCCATGTATGTTCTAGACTTTTATAACATCTACAGGAGGCTGGATGTTTTACCATCTTCTCTGTCTGCTGATGTAAACTGGAGTCTCTTCCTTGGACTGCTGCTGTGGAAGGAATGACGTCTCTGCTCAGCTTCATCAAACCTGCTGGACAAAAACGTGATTTTATTATTTACTGTATCCAGTCTGATGCAGAACAACCACCTCGTTTTACAGTTTACAGACGCCGCAGTGCTGTCTCCGTTACGCTGCCTCACTAAGCTGAATTTTAACAAGCTGTGAATTCTGTGTGACCCACTTTTCACGGTTTCATCTGCTGAGTAAACAAAAGCTCCGATGTGTGACGGGTGGCAGCAGCCTGACACCGCGTGGTGAGTTCACCAGACAGAGGAGTCAAAACCAAGAGCAGAACTCGCAGTTCCTCAAACGTCCACCTGAGGCTGGCTGCAGAAGTGAGTCAGTCTCCATAAGTCCCCATGTTAAAATGCCCAACTTGCTAACTGTTTCTCTCTGTGTACAGTCTTTATGCTAAGCTAGGCTAATCACCCCCTGACTCTGGCTCTCAGAGTGGTATCGATCCTCTAACGCCGGCCGTCCCTTCTCTTCTCACATTGCGTCTCACCTCTTCAGGTGTTCCTCTCGTGGCATCAGGCGGCCGAAAGCGGTGGAGTAGTTCTCCGTCGGGCAGCGTTTAGGGCTGGACTTCGCAGACAGAGGCATGAGTAAAGTTTCCCTTTTGGCTGGATGGAAGAGAGCAACACGTCATTAATTAAAACTTTAATACGCTTGTGCAACATTAATTAAAAACTACATCCTCCAGAGAGTTTTTAGGGAGCCGCATAATTAAGAACGATATAACTGTCTTGCTTCTTTTGGCTTGGTGTCAAATATATAATAATAATAATTTCACCATCAGTCACAAGTTAGTTTAGTTGGTTTAATGTTTTTCTGACTTTTTAGCTACACTGCATATAAAACATGTTTATAAATGTGTTTTTTGTATAAAAATGTCTGTAAAATTTATGTAAAATAAAGTCTGCTGGTTCAAAGGCTGAGTGGAAAGGTGAGTCTGTATGGACGTACTGGGCGTGGTCGAGGGGATGCTTCGATGTGCTGGAGGAGGCAGCGAGGACGATCTGTGGCCCTCTGGAGACAAACTCCTCTGAGCTCTCAGCAGAGATGCAGCTGTTTCTCCTCCGCTCTTCGCTCCTCCTCCTCCTCCTCCTCCTCCTCCTCGGAGCTCAGCTCTGCTCACGACTTCTCCGGGTTTGACCGCCTCCCTGTCGGCCTGAAGCCCGACTCGCTCCTGAATCACCTCTTTGTGTTTCCGCTCCACGAAGCCGACGGTGGTCCTCTGATTGCCGACCCCTGCGGAGAGAAATCACACGGACACGGTGAAGTCAACTCGAGAACACGAGCGTCACGTTCAGCCTGAGGAAGGAGATGTTGCTGTATTCACATGAAGAAGAAGAAGAACTGTGAAGTCGACACACTAACACTAACCCAGTTTTAGAACAGTACAAACGATTTTTAGAAATATTTTGACAACTGAATAACAGAGTAATCAGAGACTTCATTAATAATGAAAATAATATTAGTTGTAGCTCTGTCTGTTTGTTTACTCACTGAGTATCACGTTAAAAGGCAGCAGGCCTTTATTCATTTCATCTGTCCTGACATCACTGCGAGTCCTAAAAGTTTATCTCAGGTGCAGTCGTCCATTCTTGAACAGTTCATACTCAGAAACATGTCCGACTTTGATTGATCGCCACAATAGCGTCCTGATTGGTCGCCGCACTCACTTCACATCACGGCCACGTAACTATAAAACTGATTGCAGACATTGTTCCTCTCGTCTCCTGCAGCGATCGCTCGCTCAGTCCTTCCTGAATAAACCTCCATGACGTGCAGCGACACTCGAAGGCGTGCGGATACTTTTGTTTTATTCGACCTAAAAACTTCAAATCTTTGCAGATAAAACTGGTTTTTGTTTGTTGTGGAACTTTTAAGAGCTTTCCTGATCTCATCAGGATCTGTCAGCTGTAACTAGCTGACAGATCAGTTTAACGTCTGTGTGCTAATGAGGAAGGGCTTGGCTCCAAACATCCGCGCACTAAATCACATTTTCGTGAGCTTCACAGTCGCAGTGTTTTGGATAATTGTGGGTTTGTTAAGTGATTAATCTGAAAGAATAAGTGTGTGTGTGTGTGTGTGTGTGTGTGTGACCTCATTATGTTCAAAGAAGATGAGTGTTAATCAGGTTGTGAGTGAGTGTGCGTCATACTGTGGTGGGTGCTGGAGCTGTTCTTACAGGGGGCCCGGCTCTCGGTCGCTCTGGTCTCTTCCAGCTCTATCAGGGCCCTCATCATGGGCGTCAGAGCGCAGGACGCCTCTCGCCGACCGGCCTCCCGCTGGCCGGCGCTCTGCTCCTGGTGTCTGAGCGGAGGCAGAGATTGTTCGCACTCGGGCGGAGACGCACACCTGCAGAAGAAGATCTCAGTAAATCACCTGAAATCTGATAAAAACATCCACAAGAGCATAAAAGTAAAACCGACCTCCAGCTGCCGCCAGCTGAGGAGGCGTCCACGGAGCTCCCAGCTCCGGATGACGGATCACTGAACGGATGCTGCGACTTCTTGTGGACGCTCGACTGGTTTGTTTGAAGGAACGGCGATTTCCTGCCGCTGCTCAGCTGATCGGACGGTGACTTCCTGCGGGTGACGTCTGGCTCTGCTTTGTGTTTACTGGGTGACAGCAGCAGGTCGGGATGGTGGAAAAGACTGCGGACACGTCAAGAGAAACAGTCAAAGAGCGTCTACAAAGACTTGAAACGTGTGTGTGTGTGTGTTATGTGTTCGATATAAACATGCTTACCCGGCCCCGGATGGCTGTGTGTTGCTGTGGGAGGCGTGACGTGCTCTCGCCTGGTTCTCGTGCTCCAGCTGCTTCACCTGAGACTCCAGTTTGGAGATCACTCTGTGCAGACAGAGACGTACATGCAGGTGACTGTTAACCGGGCCATTTCACAAGGTGTCGTATTTTAATATGATTTTGTAGCACGTCACAGGTGTAGTTAAAGGTCCAGTGTGTAAGATTTAGTGACATCTAGTGTTGAAGTTGCATATTTACACACGTAGAAGCTCATAAACGAAAGAAAGTGATCAAATCTGAGCGAGTAAACAAAGTCTGGTGGGCCGAACGCAGAATCTGAAACGCTCCCGGTGGAGTTTGAAGTCGCGCGCAGGATGGACCAAAAATAGCAACGCACCCGTGACGTGACAGAGACGTGCCGAGAAATCCAACATTGATCTGTCGTCTTGAAGCATCCTGAGCTGTCGATGTTCTCGCAGATCTTTCTGCATTTTTTTTGGAGGCCTGAATGGATCTAAAATCTAAAATTTTCTCCTTGTTGTTGTTCTCAGGAGTCTCTGACATTCTCCACGTTCAAGAAGTTACTCATTTTTAAGTTTGCTCGTACATTCTAGTAACTTCTTTCCCGTCTTCTTTCTCCTTGGCTGCCCTCCTGATCGTTTGTTTCAGTGCTAAAGCCCTCCTGTGACACACACATCGACGTTCTGCGAGCCGTGCTTTGCTATCTGTCAGTGAAATCGCTGAATCGACCTGACAGACTTCATCAGCGCAGAGTCCACGTGCTGCGTCCATCGGTGCCAATCCGCCGGCAGAGCTGAAACTGCAAAGGGAAAGTTGCTGCGTCGTGTCAGCTGATGCTCTTATCTATCCGTTATCCTCAGGCTCTATTGATCAGCCTCGCATCGATCGCTCCGTCGACCGGCCTCTGCTGCAGCTCTTTTACAAAACTGTCGGAGGCTGCCAACGACGGCGTGATGCCTGAAGCTAACGACCACACCGCGGCTGTGACGTCACATCTCTGATATGTGTGCAGAGAACACATGTGTGTGTGTGTGTGTGTGTGTGTGTGTACACTCATTCAAACCTGATCCACTCACCTCTTCAGGTCTGATATCTGATCGCTGGCATCGAAGAGCTTGTTCTCCGTTGACACCAAGTTGTTCTGCAGATAAACAAATTGTTACAAACTGAAGATCAACGATAGCTAAATGTAATAGATTACTTCCAGAGAGATCTGTTACCTTCAGCGCCTCGTGCGCCTTCACCAGAGAGTCGTATTCTCCGAGCAGCTGAGGACACAAAACAACATCAGTGTTGACAGAGACTGACGTCAGGTCGACTGACTGACCAGGCCTCTCCTTTTCTTCTACTGTAACACACGTGTGTGTGTGTGTGTGTGTGTGTGTGTGTGTGTGTGTGTGTGTGTGACAGGTCATTCATGTGTGAGTTAACATGTTCACATCATCACACATCACGTCTGGACAAACAGTGACTGTGCTGATGTGATAAAACCAAAAACAACCTGATGGACGACCTGCAGAGCCGCTCAGGAGATTTTCTCTCTGGTTGTTAAAAGTTTGTTCATCGTCGTTCTCTGACTTCCTTATCGAGCTTTATGAAGCATGAAACAACATCTAACGTTACTCTGTCTGCTGCTGGTTTAGATTTAGCTCAAGTTTTTCTTCTATTCAGCAATGAAGAACTTGTTTGGAACAGTTTGTTTATTAAGCGGCCGTCCTGTGAGCGGCAGGATCTGATCCTCAGAGTCTGACCCGTACGTCCTGTACGTCTGTTTCTCATTATTTAGGGAAAATGTCGTGTTTTTTTTGAGCGATCGATAGTGTGTGACATTTTAGGTCGATGTCGTCAACCAAAACAAACAAAACATTTAGTAAAAGATCTTTTTTTAGCTCGTCCCGTGTTTAAAACGATGTAAAGTGCAGCAAAAGAGAAACTACTCTACTGTGAGTCAACATGAACAGAAGAAACTTTCACACCTCCAACAAAATGAATGCCAAAGATTAAAGACAAACATAGTCTGTCATGGTCAATCCATTTTAAATGATTCTGTTTATCTCACGGCCGGCTCACACTCACGTCCTGCAGCATCTTGTACTCCCTCTCCCTCCTCGCCTCCTTCTCGTCAGCCTCCCTGCAGGCTTTCTGCAGCGACTCCTCCAGCTGCCGTACGTGGTTCTTCAAACGCGCCGCGAGGGCGTCCTTGTCTTTGCCCGAGCGTTTGCTCTCTTCCAGTCGCTGCTGCAGAGATTTCACAGTAGCACCGGCGACGGCGTATCGCTCCGGCCATTCTGCCTAACAACACAAAGTCACATGAAAACAAAGAGTTCAGACACGAGGGACGTTCAGGATCAACGAGCTTCACTGCAGATTATTTAACTACCAGTTTTTTCTCCAGCGAGCTGTTTGTTGCCTCGAGTTCTTGGATACGATTGGTGGCTTCGGCCAGAGCTTTCTCCAGGTGCTTACACCTGCGGCGAGAAAAAGACAAAAAGGGGTTAGAAAACTAAATAAAGTGAAGTCACAGTGAGGAAACATGAAGTCCTACAAGACTTAATTTGTTTTAACGTCTCAAAACTTTCAGCACGATTACTAAAATCATCTGTATCCTCAAAACAAGCTAACCGTTTGTTTAATGCAGCGTTTCTCTTGATATATAAAATAAAGAAATAAATACACACTTCTTTGTGAGGGCCTGGTTGGTCTTCTCTAAATCCTGTGGCAGATCTTTGAGCTTCAGTTTGTCTCGCAGGATTTGAATCTCGGACTCATAATAAGCTTTCAGATCAGCGACGTGTCGCGAGTGCTTCTCCCTCAGGTTCTGTCTCAGTCTGAAGAGAAAAGAAGAAGAATGAAGCTGTTGTGACCTCTGAAGTTCTGTGTAGCAACGTAGCAAACAAGACGCTAATATAAACTTAAACTTTAAGTTGCCTGTCAGATATGACAGGGCAACATAGTCGCTCATTTGGAGCCGTGTTTTTCCAGTATCGACTCTTTTAGCTCTGTTTTTGGTCTCCACCAACTCCTGAGGGAAATATCTCAGTCTCTTTAGCTGCTAAACGTTCCACTATGTTCACCAGCTGATCTCTAACTGTGTCTGAAAGCTGCTGAGCAGGTACTGTATCTGAAAACAGCTGCCAGCTGCAGACTAAATGCTACGAGAGCTGTAACTGTAGAGCAGCAGCAGGACGGACGAGCGACGAGCTACAGATGAGCTGCATGTTACACTCACAGAGAAAGCACGACAGGATCGTCTACAGACGAAGCTCCCTCCACGTGTGGAGCGCCCGCAGGCCGCAGAGGAGCACCAGAGGCTGAACACGGCTTCAGGGTGCTGGTGTGGGTGTGACTGCCCTCCTCCTCGCTGGCTAACGGGGCACTGGCTCTGCGCTGCTGGCCGGACGTGTGGGAGCAGGGCTGGGAGGTAGACTGGACTGCCTGGGATGCATTCCCCCACACGCTCTGCACTTTAGACGGGGAAGGCCCGGCAGCTGAGACACTGGAAGCATCAGAGATACAGTCTGTATCTCCGGGGTTGGGGCTGCACTCCACCATGCTGTCGGGCGTCACAGGGGTCCCTATTCTGGGGTAGAGGTGAGGCTGAGCGGCGAACGACGGGCTGCTGAAGCGAGAGGGTGAAGTGAAGCCGGAGGTACGATCTGAATGCCGCTGGTTGGCTGCTGGGTCCAAAGTCAACACCTAAAGCACAGAGAAGGAGAGGAGAGTGTGTGTGTGAGAGGTTCAGGACAGAACGGATCACCGATGAGACACGTGACGTACCTGTGGTGATGACGGACTGGACGTCACGGAGCCTTCCCAGTCCGAGCGCTTACAGTCGGATTTTTGCTTGTTCTGGTAGATCTCTCTGAGAGACAGACGAGGCTCGTGAGACGGAGTCTACGACAGACGGAGAGGAGACATTAGGAGGAGAAGCAGCTGAACACGGTTAAAATATCAGTTTATCTCCTCAAACGTAGGTTGACGAGCGCGTCTTTCAGGTTCAGCAAACATGCTACAACGACCCAAACACAACCAAAGGTTCTCCAGGCCTCTAGGGGGAGCACTGAGTGCAACAGGTTGATTTTGTAGCCACCGTACCGAAAACACGTTTATCGTTATACTAATGATTGTTGGTCTCCGTCCTTCAGAGCGGTCTTGTGTTTTTTTTACTCACGAGACTCATGGACGCCTCTTGCAGCAGGAGGTAAGCGCCGCTGTCGAAGCTGTCCGGCAGAGGGTGATACAGCTCGTTCTCGTTCAGACGCCAATAAGTGAGACCTGAGGCAGAGTGAGGTGTGTGTGTTAGTTTGTCTAAACAGCTGCAGAATCGTTTTTTAACTCAGGACAGGAACAAGGACCACGTCTCAAACTCATCCCAGATCCAGAGTCAGAGTCTCAACTCCCAGGATCCATCCAGTCTTCCCGATACCGGTCAACCTTCATCCCTTCTTCTCTCCTACAGGACGTCATCTCAGCACTTCCTTCTCCATCACTTGCAATAAACCCTGAAGTCTAAACTTAAATCTATGTTGGCATGCTCCTTGTTAGTGAAGCTGTCACAGTTTAAACAGTTTATAAAGTATAATTAGCACACACACACACACACACACACACACATACACACACACACACGTGTGTGTGATGTGTTTCATGTGATGAAATGTTCTATTATTCATTTCCCTCTGTGGTACAACAGCGCCATCCCGCTGTCACTCGTGGTAACAGCATCGTCTCTCATGCTGTCTGTGATTTCTGTGTTTTGTCTGAGTCAGTGAATCGTTACCTGATGCCTCGGACGTCAGGCTGTCACTCCTCCTCAGGGGAAAAGAGCTGGACGGCGGCCCGGCCGGTCGCTGCTGAAACCCAATAGAGGAGAGTGGATTAGGGCGAGCAGAGACCACAACAGACATAAACACTGAAAGCAGAAACACGACAGACGCACGGCTGATATAAACACCGCTGTTTTATTGTTATTATCATGTCATCTGTCCCAGAGGAGCAGCTGAGCTGTACCTGGTCCTGGACGTCTGAGCTCTCCGGGGGGTTTAGTCTGTGGGACTCTCTGCGTGGCTGCTCCGGGTACTCCGAGGTTTGGGATGAAGCTTGTCCTGCTTTGCTCTTCTTGGGCCTGAGTTTCTGCCTCTGGGCCCAGGAGGTCAAAGACTGGCTGGTGCTGCCAACAGAACAGAGCAGGATGAGTGGAAACAAAATGTTCGACTAAATCTTAACAGGATCGACTTTTTCAGGTCGTACCAGCCAAAGTATAAAAGATTAATGGGATGATACAATCATCTGTGAATTTATTGATCCGTATCATTATTTTCTCAGGACTTCCCAGCAGTGTATAACAATAACTCCTGATGATGCGATTTAAGTGGCTATAATCGATATTTTTATAGTAACAGTGGATGATTTAATCACGTGAAACACAGAATTAGCAGCTCCCCTCAGCTCGTTGTTTGACCCGTCACACTGTACACGACCCGCTCAGCAGCAACTAGCTGGTGAACGCAGCACAGCACTACAGAGAGACAGATGTCTCCCTCAGGAGAAGGTGGAGAGTTAAAAGAGGAAATATTAAACTTAACCTCATCAGGTGACACAAACACGACTCCAAATTAACGATTAAGTTGCTTTGTTTGAAGTGTTGCGCCTCAGCTCCACCTCTTTGACAATTTTTTAGATTATTTCGATTATTTCCTGAGTTTATGAGTCGGTGTTTTGTGAACTGTTGGCTCCAGAACAAACAGCAAACAAACTCCAAACATACCCAGAGATTCTCTGCTGGTAGACTAACGTGTTAGCTTCCTCCACCCCGAGAGTCCTCTCAGTGGAAAAGTCCTGCTGACACAGGCCAATCACAGCTGTCTCTCTGTCCTCCTGGAAGTTAGAGGTCCACTGAAGCTTCTCCCTGCCTTGACTACCGTCCTCGTCTTCCCCCGGAGACCCGGCAGGTTCCAGAGCTGTTTCCCAGGCGGACAGTCCCGTCCCGTACCCGCTGCTGAGCACTGTGGTGGCCCGCTCCTCCCCCTGGTTGGCGGCGGTGTCCGATCTCTGGAGCAGTGGAGGAGAAGGGGAGCTAAAGGGGGTGTGGGCCGGGGCGGCCAGGCGGTTATTGTCACTGGACACATTTTTGGGGACTGTGCAGTCGCCGGAGAGGAGAGGGAAGATGTAGTCCTTTGTGTTTGTGGTTGTTTTGGTCACTGGAGTTGGAGAAAACTCTGTGTGCGGCTGGATGCTGGCCTGACGGTTCTGGAGCTGAACCAGGGCCTTAATTTCATCCTGAATCAACTGGACAAAGCAAACACACATCATTACTTCACATGATAATAACTCAGCTGATGTGATAACACACACCTTGAAGGCAGACTCACCTGTATTTGGCACTGGTATTGTTCTTGCTGAGCCAGTATCTGCTCTTGGTATTGCTTCTCGACCAGCTGAAACAGATGCAACCATCGGCCCTGTCGCAGGACGAAGCAAGACAAACGTCACGTACAATCAGCGCTCGCAGCAAGACGTTAACCTACGGTGAAACATCTGGGGGGTCATTTTCCTGACAGGATAATTTTCATCACCGTTAATGTGCGCTGACATTCCTTTATTTGCCCTTGACTGTCTTTATACTGCAGAGACAAACTGGAAACGTTACGCCTGGTCTACTATCAACCACCTGAAGGCCAAAAGTGGGCGGGTAACATCTTTAAATCTTCCTCCACCTGAAAGGACGGACCTGTCGTACGTGGGGTGCATGCTCCGCCAGGTGAACTACCAGGGCGCTACACTTCACCTGGATCTTTGAGCTTCAGCATGGTGGACATGAAGAGTTTCTCTCCAATATGCAACAGGATGCCAGCACTACAGCAAGTTCATTTGAGTGGGTGTAGTGCGTTTTGGCTGCAGGGTGTTCGCGAACAAGCACAGCGACTTGTGGCGAAGACGTTTAACCAGATCCAACTTTAGGAGAAACACTGAGGCCGCCGATCAGACGATCAGACCTCATCACAGATTCCATATTTTTAAATGAGTGAAGAGGAGGAGGTGTAAAAAAATATTTATAACTGTAAATTTACTTTTTTTGTGGAAAAACGACGTCAGAACCAAGTTATTATTCCAAGAAAACTATTTTTGTCTTAAATCGTGTCTGGAGAGTTTTCCACAGTCGCAGTGATACAATATGCTGCTTTGTCGAAGTGTGTGAGCTGACACACTCTGTAAATGTACTAATCTAATGTTACAGTCAAATGTTCAGACTTGTGGAGGTTACTCAGTTTACATTTTAGTCAGTTCTAGTGTCTCACCATGTGAAATGATACTGACTTCCATCCAGTCACATCTTGTTACAACAATACTCTCACTGTCTGAAGCCGTCGTCTTGCACACGGCCCGGCGTACAAAGTTAACTAGAAGCCAATTAATTCGGTCTGCATCCCGAGGGCAGCAAGAGTCCACATGATGAGGTTCATCATCCGCCTGCACCCACGAGGGTCGACGTGAAGCGTCTGCACACACAGACGTGTTCAAACATGCAGGGCTGCGGTACGAACAGAGCCGTGAGCGTGACCTACAGTACACCCTCCTTAATGCAGAGAAACAAATCAGGTTTCTCTGATCAGCAGCCAGATTAACAGCTTCTGAAATCTTAAGATTTTCTGTTTTTTTCAGTGTTTTGTGACAGTCTGAGTTGTGGACAAAACGGGACGTTACAGGACGTCACTTTGGGAAGAAGTGATCAACATTTTCTGACATTTTATGGCCCAAACGAGAGCAGAGATCTACAGAAAGTACTCCACAGTTGCAGCCTAACTGTGTGCACATACTGTGCGTATGTAGTTGTGGAGCGATGCGGAGGAGAGCAGCTGTGCAGAAGAACAATAATTCTCCAGTGATTTGGCCATACGATAATTTAGCAGAGACGTTTTAACCACCGTATAAAAAATGTTTTTCTCGATCTAAAAAGGCCTCCGGCACGATGAACTACTGTGTGCAGTGAAGTGTCTCTGTGTCGCGGCGCATCACAGTTTGTCTGATCCCTGCAAACCAACATTGTGTGTCTGAAAAGATCAGCTGCAGTGTGATGCTGTGTGTGTGTGTGTGTGTGTGTGTGTGTTTTACTGTCAGGTGTGATCTGCACAAAAAATAAAAGTGACAGCTCGGAAACGAGGCTGCCAGCTGCCAAACGCGCCTGCCACAGCAGCTAACCCCAACTTCACTTTCACCATCATCATCACCATCATCAGCGTGCTCTGCGCTCTTATTCGCACTCTTCTACTCTAGCGGTTCTCTTCCACGCTCTCTGATGTTCCTCCCACCTCACAGTCTTTCCAGATCTCGGGGTCCGTCTCTCCGCTGCTCTGGATCTCCTGCACCAAAGCTCGAAGCGTCTCAAGGGAGCTCGGGTTGATGAATGGGAGGCTCTTCCCTTGTTCGAACGCTTCATCTGTGCTCAGACACAAACTCCTGCAACGGAGTCACATGACGTTAAACACACATACTGTACCTGAGCATTGTAATACATGTACAGGATACAGATAATACACATGGTTCTGCAGCCAGGATTAGAACACAAAATTATATAAATTTGATGATGGAATTTTTTTTCTTTCTTGCTGAGGTTTAACTCAGGCTGCAACCTCCAAAGTGCCAAACACTGCAGTTCCACAATCGTCCACTTGAGGCTGGCTCCAGAAGTGAGTCAGTCTCCAGTCTCGCAGTGTAGTTATCTGCTTTGAAACCTCCTCGCCTGACCATCTCCTTCGAAGCGTGAAGGAGAAACTACAGTGGCCGTGAATTGTATTGAGTCAGTGTGTTTTTTTTTTTTTGGAGTGGGAACAGACTACGCTCCTGTTTCTGCAGTAACACACTCAATATTTTACCCTACAGTGAGCAGGAAATAGAGATTTCAGACGTCTTCATTGAGAGTCGTAGCTAGAAATTCATCAGCAGGTATTTAAATATTGTTTTAGTCCCTTTTCAATTAAAACCTCCAAATGTTTTCTGGTTAAAGCTTTTCATACGTGATGATTTCTTTGTCGTATCTGATTGTAAACTAAATATTTTACTGTTGATTGATCATTTTGAGCTTTTCAACTCGTTTTCCCTCATCAGTGAGGCAGCAAAACACTTTACGATCTGTCAGAAACCAGGTGAATAAAACCGACTCTGAAAACTTTATGAACAGACCAGCAGAAACTTGCTTGGCTAGCAACATTAGAGGACCAGTGTGGAGGACTTAGCAGCATCTAGCGGTGTAGCTGCAACCTCCTCCTTCCTTAGCAAAAGTCCTGATCTAGAGTCAGTGTTTAGTCTGTCCGCTCTGGGCTACTGTAGAAACACGCCAGACTGCGTGGAAGAGGACCTAAAGTCTCATTCTAAGGTAACATAAAGGTTCTTATTTTCAGGTGATTATTCACTAATAAAAACAGAGTTATGAAGATAATATTCTGTTGTGTTCCAGTTACTGCACCTGATCTTTTGGCATGCTGGTGTGATGTCCATGGGCCTGTTCTCCACAGTGCCTCCTGTTGTCTGGGAGGTCGTGTTGTGTCTGTCCTCTGAGACAGCCAGCCCCGAGGCTGACGTCCCCTCGGAGGACACCAAAGAGGTCTCGCTCTCCTTGCCCCCATCCCCGTCCCCGCTGGCATGGCAATGGCTCAGAGCCCCCGAGCTGGACACGTCCTCAGAGATACTGTCATCTGTGGACATGTTTATGGGCCCATGCAGAGGGGGTGAGTCTGACAGCTAGACACCAAGAGAAGAGGGGCGAGACAGGAGAAAAGAGGCAATTCTAGGTCATATTTCAGCAAGAAGATAGATAGATAGACACTTTATTAATCCCTGAAGGGAAATTAGATCTTAATAGCAGTCTGGTATATTTGAATACAATAAAAATACAATAGGATAAAATACTGAGGTAGAAAAAATAAAAATAAAACACAGAATGAGACAAGGACACAAGATAAATATTATAAATAAGGTGCAGTGGCATGATGATGATAATGTTATTGTTAATAACAGTATATAATAACAACAATTAAAATAATATATCTATAGAGATATTTATCTATGTATATTTAGCCTGTGCAAGGTGTGCATACATACATAACTGCAATATATAATACGTAAACATGTATAATATATGTATATATACACAAGATAGATAGGTACTTTATTGATCCCATATCATATATGGTGTATAGTACATGTATAATGTATACATAATAAATACTTGACTATACAAGATACACGCCATAAATAATATATTAAATATATATATAATATATGAAAACATAAACAAGCTGATGTGTAAACGCTTCATATGATCACTTCCCCCTGTGTGTCATGACCTGTTTCCTGTGTCTGAACTCAACATCTACCTGATTAACTTTGACACCTGGCAAACAGCACAGCACAACAACACACACACATATATGTATATATATATTAGCATTAGCCACGCAGCAGCAGTTAACAATTAAAGCAACAGCTACATTAGTTAGCCGCTTTAGCTCCGGTGTCAGTCGGTCCGGATGCTGCGGGCGGGCACACCGTTTAAAGTTGCCTGTCAACCCCGCGGCGGGAGGCTGGAGGCTGGGTCAGTCAGTAAGTTATCCAGCTAACGTGCTAACTACAACTACCACTGACAACCAATGGGACTGGTTAGCTCGCCTGCTAGCTAAGTTGGGCTAAGTTGGTGTATCACAGCGCGCGCGGAGGGCGGGAATACATAACACACACACACACAGCGACGCTGTTTAACGGACGTGAGTGACGCAGATAACCGTTATTAAACGGACGGTGAACCTCACCCGTTGACTTGGTTCATCATCTCGTCCATATTGCTCTGTGGTGAGTGAGACAAGTTGCTGGCTAGCTGGTTGCTGGTTGCTGGTTGGCCGCTGCACTGCAGTGATCTGTGGCTGCTGCTGCTGTAAACCTTCGCAGGCCGCGACGCCATTGGTCGAGCTGCGTACAAAATCACGGAGCTGTGATTGGTCGCTCGCTCTCACTCTTTGATTTCATTGGCTGCCGGCGTACACATCTGTGTATAAAAGGGCTGACAGGGAGGAAAATCTCAGATTCACACAGTTTCTATTGTTTTTATTCAGGTTTATTGAACTAATCTAAGTCATTTTATTAATCAAATCTCTCATATTACATATGATAATATTAATTCATCTTGTCTGCCATGTCCAAATATCAACTTTAACTGTCACAGACTGAGTCTCTCTGCACAGAGCGGACTCATTATAAAGTGGTTGTGGTTGGAATGACTTCCTGTAGTCATCATATTTTTTTTTCTGTTTCAGGAGTCTCTGACTGAATCTGCTCTGTTGCTCCATCAGGAGGTCGTGTAGTGGATGTGAGCTGTGAGCAGCTCCAGGAGCTCCAGAGCCAAAGCCAGCCGACAGATGTCTGCAAAGAAGATTGCACTTGCAGCTACCGAATGATAAAACATCTGCAACATCCCGCTGCACACATTGAAGGACCTGAGTCTGCTCTGTCCCTTCCTGTAGACAGCACTTCAGACCCTCAAGAACATCTGTACAGTGTAACATCTGCTGTACTTGGGCAGATGAACCTGTTTGGGGGTCCCTCTCGTTCCATCACCTCCTGCCCTCTGTGTATTATCTCGTGCAGCTATTTTTGAAAATGATGAATTGTTTCAGTCATTTTTAAGCAAAAATGAGGGGAACATGTTTGTTTCTAGTTTGTCACATATGTATATTTTCTGTTTTTCTTCATATTCTATGATTGGAGTTGCATAAAATAGATATTTCAACATCTCTCAGTTATCTTTCTGAAAGATTGAGAAGGCAAGACCAAGACTAGACAATATATAGCCTATTTAGGTAACTAATATTCATCAAAAATCTCTCATTAAGCATTATTTACAAACCGCTGTTTTTTTGGACGTTGTTTTGCAGATGAACTCTCTTCATTCCTGTCAGACTCTTTAACATCAGCACGTCATGACTTTCTTCTATAGATTTATGATTTATGCGTATTTATAGCTTGCGTACACGAGCTGCTGTGGAATCATTAAAGTCTAAAATGCAGTGAATCACACAATGACAACTATATTGAAAATACAATTTATTACACTGAGTAATAAATACATACAAAGATGCAAGTAACAGCATTTTCCTTTTTTTCTTTTTTTTTGTGTCGTTTATACCAAAACCAACCTCAACACGAATGAACCGACGCATTTGGCACATCTCTGTCCCTCACTCACTCAGTCATGTGTGTTACAGGAGTCTGAAAATCAGACCAAATACTATCAAAAAAAAAAAAAAGAACTTCTCCATCTACACCACCCACCCCCACCCGCCCCTCCATGTACAAGCCATGCACTGTCTACAGTTTAACCAACGGGCCCGTTCGCATGCAGAAAATCAACGTTTTTCAAATATGTTAAGTCAAAACTAAGATCCCAAAAGTGGGGCGTAAAAACACATGATGTTCCTGTCCATTGATCCAATAACCCACACATGATTGAAATGATCCTCCTGAAGCCGCTCATGAATCGTGTTATTGTGTTTTTTTACTCTCTCTCTCTCTCTCTAGGAGCTCGCTTTTCTTTCCCATCCTTTGTTCATTTACTTCCTCTTCTCGAAGGAAATGCCATGCAAGTTATTATTATTATTTTTTTCATGGGACACACGCTGTTAGTTCTTCTTGAAGGGAGGAATGTGTGTGCGTGTTCGTAGCTAGGACCTCGCGTTCCTCTCCGTCTCGGCCAAGCATTCACGTACCAACCCTCTGGCGTGGATTATACCTTCGAAGAGAGACGCAGTTATGATGACGAACAAACTTCCAATCGCTCATAACTACACGATATGATTTGCACTTGAATTGTTCCTGTTACCTCTTTTCAGTCTCTCCATCGCGCTCTTGCTTCCGGCGTACGTGGGCCTGATCTCCTTTCCGAGCTCTTCGATGATGGCCAGCAGCTCTGCATATTTGTTCTGAGGCACTTGGCTACCGGAGGAGCCCTGAAGGTTGAGCAAACAGAGCGGAGATAAAACAGATCAAATACTCACATCACACTCACGCTGTGTTTTATGTGTGGAAGACACTCTTAATCTAGAGGATATCACAGTGAGGAGAAGAGGCGATGAGAAAACACAAGTGAATGATGCAAATGAACATGATTTAAACTAATTTAGTGAAAATACTGCTTCCCAGCAGTACTCAGGTCCTTTACTGAAAGTAGAAATACTGCACTACATGTACAGTCCATTCATTTAAACAGGAAGAAACTAATTGAAGTGTCTCCGTCAGGTTCATGTTGTTTACCTGTGAGAATCCCAGAGACGGCGGTCCGTAGTCGCTCAGAAGCGGCCTGTAGGACTGCAACGTGGCCAGGTTAGCTGCCGCCGAGGGAGACTGGAGGTTTCCAACTGTTCACAAAACACAAGACGGCATCAGTCGAGACTTTAGAGCACAAAATAATCCACAGTTACAGTTTAACAGGGCTGAAAACTAACAAGTGTTTTCATCATTTAGACTAGAAAATGTCAGGACCCGAGGTGACAGCTTCTAATAGTTTGTTTAAAACTCCAACGGCAAAACTTAACTTTAACATATATTTACTGTACTATGTTAACTTTAACATATATTTACTGTAGTATAGGTTAACTTTAACATATATTTACTGTAGTACAGGTTAACTTTAACATATGTTTACTGTAGTATAGGTTAACTTTAACATATATTTACTGTAGTATAGGTTAACTTTAACATATATTTACTGTAGTATATTTTAACTTTAACATATATTTACTGTACTATGTTAACTTTAACATATATTTACTGTAGTACAGGTTAACTTTAACATATGTTTACTGTAGTATAGGTTAACTTTAACATATGTTTACTGTAGCATACGTTAACTTTAACATATATTTATTGTAGTATACGTTAACTTTAACATATATGACAATAAATATGTTAACTTTAACATATATTTACTGTAGTATATGTTAACTTTAACATATATTTACTGTAGTATACGTTAACTTTAACATATACGACAATAAATATGTTAACTTTAACATATATTTACTGTAGTATATGTTAACTTTAACATATATTTACTGTAGTATATGTTAACTTTACTGTGTTTACTGTGTGTTATGCTGCTACTGGATGCCTGAATTTCCCTCAGGATCAATAAAGTATCTGTCCATCTATTAATAGATTTTTAAATAATATTTTAAACATTCTGTTGATCAACAAACACTTAATGACTAACTTTTTCAGCTTTAAACTGTAAAGTTAAAATACACTTTGAATCTGTCTTTAAAAGGCTCCTGGAGCCCCGGCGGCCGTGGCCTCGTCCTTCCCCCTCCACGCCGCTCCCCTGCTGCTTTGTTCGGCTGTAATATTCCCGCTCCTCCGTTAGATGTCCTCGAAGAGCCATAAAACACACACACACACACACACACACACGGAGAAAAAAAAAAAACTCCGAGGCAGATCAATCAGCGAGCAGCAAGCAGCAGCTCCGACCGAGGAGCATCATGGAGGAGGAAACGGAACAAGGCTGGCTCAAGAAGACACACACCACCAAGTGATACATTTTCTGTCACCGCCGTCAACGGCACCCAGCCCGGGCGGGTCCCGGGACGCGGGGCGACGGGGAACCACATCTTCGGAACCGCCGCTTTGTCGTCTCGCGTCCAAAACCGCGTTTTACCGCCGTTTGACGCCGCGGATGGCGCTCTTTTTTACATTAGTAATAATGGCGGATATGAATTAGCCTAGCTCCCAGGATCTGACCCTATATATATAACTGGACAAAAACTACAGACGCGGTCTTTCTCCAGGTATTCTCCGAGACCCCGAATTTAACACTCGATTTAACGGACGGATACTTTGATCCCCCCCGGTTTTTTCTCCTTACCCTGGTTCCCAGAAGTTCCCGGAATGTGCTGATGGACATTGGGTTTATAAGACATTCCCAGAGACATTGTAAATTAAAGAAATAAAAATGACCCGAAATTCAGTGAAGCGTCTGTCTCTCACTTTTTGTTTACAACAGCGGCACCGGCAAATATGGCCGTCACTTTATATTGACACCCACCACTGTGCTTTTCTTTTCTAACACACTGCTACTATCCATTGCGGGGTTATCAAGACACACACACACACACTCACTCACTCACGCGCACGCACATTAACACACAATAAACGGTTAACACACACACACACACAAACAAAAAGAAAAAAAAAACAGTGATTTTCCGCCATGGCAGCGGCTGAATTCACGCGGTTTAAACGCATTTTCACCGCAAAAGTCGACTTTAGGGAACACTTTCCAAACGTTTGGACAACGTTTGGAAAGTGTTTTTTTAACGTTTAACGCCACATTTAAAAGCCGAAATTGAACCTTTTTTTAAAAATAATTTTTTTTTTTTTTTAAAAAGTCAACACGACGCCACACACTCCGTGTGTGTTACATTTAATCACATGTCGTGTTTTTAAACGTTAAATGTGTGAAATGAATGATAATTAAACAATTAAATAAAATAAGCTTTTGTGTCAAAGTGTGTGCTCACTGATACCTGTCTTTGTCTGTGGGGGCGCATCCATTGTAGAGGTTTTTTTTTTTTACATTAACAAAGAACAGATGGACTCACACACTCACACACACACACTCTTATTTTACATCCATGTGGCTCCTCGTCCATTCAGATAAGACCCGCAGGAGTCACTTTAACCCCCCTCAGTCAGACCATCAGACACCCCCACACACACACGGGCCACATGGTTGGACACACAGCCTCCAGGTTTGGTCCAATCCTGGCCTCCAGTGTCCTGGATGGACCCCCAACACAGCAGGGACACTTTTAATGTGAATAAAGAAGGACAATACGTGTATTTAATGAAGTTTAGTTACTCAAGATAACTGTGGTAGAAGAAGTATTCAGTGTTTTTATTGAAGTAAAAGTGCCAAAACAACAAAGAAAGCTTCATAAGTTTGTATTTTTAATCACATTTTCCAGCTCAGAGAATACAAACAATACTAAAACTACACTTTTAATTTGAATAATGAAGAAAAAAATACAAGTTTAGTTATAAAATTAACAAAAAATTTAACTGACTGCCTTAAAGATGTGTTCAGTAAATGTGTGAACACTTTTTATGTGAATAAAGGAGCAACATTACATTTATTTAAATTAGTTTAATTTTAATATCGGTTTTTTAAAAAAAATGTGATTTTTAGTTTATTTACTGAAGTAAAAGTAGAAAAACAACAAAAGTTTCTATAAGTTTATTTTTTAAAGGATATTTTTCAGCTCCAACAACATAAGGACTGAAGCATATGAGTAGCAATGATAGAATAAGTATTTAGAAGTACTAATACACACTGTACTGTGAAAATACTCCACTACAAACATTTAAAATCTTACTTAACATATAAAAAGTAGTAGCAGTGATTAATGTCATTTCTAAAGGTTATCAAACATCGCAGAAGGAGCTGGTTACATGCTGATTAGAGCTGATCAGTTTATTAGTTAGTTAAACTTTTCTTGTATTTTGTCTTCAGCTCGTCGTCGTCTGAGTTCACGGCTCGTCATGCTGAGCTGAGCTGTTCTTCATTGTTCCGTCGACCTCGTGTTAACCTTCATGTGACAAACCTGAAACTTCAACACTCACAGGAGTCATTGTTCTGCACTGAGTACTTTCACATGTGGATTTTTTCTTTAGCTGAAGTGTTTTCAGTGCAGTGTGTTATTATATTTACACAGCTTTATTTCTACTTCTTCTTCAGTAAATGTTCTGAATGCTGAATCTAACTTCTGGTTTGTGACCAGAGAGAAACGCTGTCGACTTCACAGGAACAAACACGAATGAAAAAATGTAGGACTCACTCACATGACCGCTGCATGGATGTGTTTGTGTTCAATGTATGCTAAAGTTTCTAGATTTGTGTGTGTGTGTGTGTGTGTGTGTGTGTGTGTGTGTGTGTGTGTGTGCGCGCATTACAATAACAGTAACTCAAAGTAGAAGTATACCAAGCTTTATTGAGCATTGCACTCATTCATGTACAGGTCATGTTGAATATTTGTACAACTGTCAGTAGTGCAACTCGTGCAACGATTAAAGGAAAAAAACAAAACAAAACAAAACAAAGTCCTTCAAGTGTTTCGACTTCAGAGGAGCCGACCTGCTGCGAGAACAAAAAAAGAAACCCAACAAAGTCACCAGGTGAGCAGCCCGTACTGCGTACACGACATCTCAACAGACTAAATAAAAAAACAGGAGCTGTCGGCTTCGATAACATTCAAGTTCAAAGATGTGTCAGAGAGAAGAAGACGTCCAAACGGTCGAGATGTGCCGCGTGAAGAGTTTGGATCCTTTTACAAAGTGTACAAAACGCACATCGGTATGATACAAAGACTTCTTCCTGTTTGTCTTTAAATGCTTCAGTCGAACAGAAGAGAACGCACACGCACGCTTCGTTAAGCACGGACTGATCCACAGGTTAAAGGTGTGTCCGGGCTTTGGTCGGTCCCTTCCAGTGCAGATCGAGGATACAACGCGGTAAAGGAGGTGAAGGAGGAGGACGAAGACGCGATTCAACAGAAGCCATCGTCCATTTTTAAATCACAGGAAAGCAGACACGCGTCGGAAACATGAAGAGTGAAGCTGGAAACACAGCAGAGCCACAGAGCGACGTCACTGATAGAGGTATAAGAAGAAGTCGTGGTCATGCATTTCAGATACTTTTTGTAAAACTCTAAAGATTTTCTTTGTTTTGTTTTTCAAAGAGGGTCTTTGTACGAGTTTAACCCCTGAGCAGAAATCATTTTTTTATTATTAAAAACAGAAAAGAAGAAAAGTGATGGTCTTTGTCACGGACACGCGGTTCACATTTCCTGCACTGTTCCTCTGAATGTTCCTCTGAATGTTTCTGAATGTTTCCTCTCCGTGCATGTCGTCTGACTCAGACCAAAGGTGGTTTTCAACCTGCGACACAAACTGAAGCGTGTTGACGCGGTGACGGAGTTCTTACTGCTTAAAACTCCACCGGGCACGTCAGCGACTTCAAACCCCGTCAGGAGCCTCTTGTCGGCCAGACTTTGTCCGTCGAGAGACGCTTCTGGCGGTTTGAAACACTGACTGGAACGTTTCGCGTCCGTGCCCGGTGGAATCTGTCCTGAACTCTGTGCTGCCGTTTAAACATATTTAATGACAACACAGTAAAACAACATTCAGCTTATAAATGTTAAATAAAGGGACTGAAAGTTGAGCAGTGTGCTGAAAAGAAGTCTGCTTTGTTGAAAACAATCGAAACTCATTCCTCAGTTTTTTTTTCTTTGTGTCTGTTTCAATATTTTTTATCTTTGGGAAACATTTTAAATAGAAACCAGCTGACACTCAGACAAATGTGCCCGTACGTATCTGTGCTGATACAAAGGCACGTTGGACAAACTCCCGTTAAAGTCTGTCTGTTAAAGGATCAGTTCACAGTTTTAAAGTCGGTCTCGAGAGACTGGAACTGGTTTTAATTGCTGTAATCATCCGTCCTGTTCAAACCGGTTATCAAAACAAAAAAGATCCCTGCCTTTTAATTTAAGCGGCGATGGACGCCACTCTGTGGAAAAGTAGATTTAAATGTTTATTTGAAGTAAACGAGGCTTCAGCAGACGAGAGATTAACTCTCTGTGCACTTCAGGGGAACAAAAAGAATTTTACACTAAAACGACTCAAAGATCTTTAATTCATTTGTCTAATTTGCTGCTGAAGTCTCAGTATTTTCACTCAGAAACAGGTCTGTGGATGTCGACACGTTAAATCAGCGGTTCTGTGGACGTGTCGCCTGTTTTCAGCTCCAATCTTCAGGGGCCAGTTTGAACAGGAAGAAACGAGAAAAACCCGTTTCGATGTTTTCAAGACGGACGTGAATCGATCCTTTAACGTCACAAAGACGAGGAACCAAAAGTGAAACAAAAAAAAGGAACTTTGATCAGTTTGATGTGCAAAACAAAAGAAGAAGGACGCGAGCGGACTCTGACCATAAAGATATTTTCAACACAAAGAAACAAAGTTAGCACACATCAGCATTCCTGTTGGACTGTCGTTCTTTACATTAGTGCTGATAGCTCTTATATATTAATATCAGATTGTAGTTTTTGTAGCATTAAATGCCTTTTTTTTTTTTTTCTTCCAGGTAGTTCTCAGACTTTCAGACTGTCTCATCCACCTTTGGTCTGAACCAAGTTAAAGAGTCTTTGCTTCATACCAGGCCGTCTGGGCTAAACCCGCTTTAAAGCGTGAGGTGTGGAGTGGATAACTCACGTCGCCGTCGGGGGATTTTTCGACTCCGTCTCGATCGATACGTCACAAATCTTTTCGCTCTGAATGTCAGAGGACAAAACATCACCCGTCAAATCTCTCTGGGTGAAAACGGGAGATGAAAAGAAAAAAACAAAACAAAAAACCCTGAAATCTTTTCTCTGTACAACCGACGCTTTACATCTGAGATTCATCACAGCTTGGTGCGACACCGCCGACCCTCGCAGACGTTTTTCCAGGGAGACGTGAGGGTGCGTAACGAAGACGGGGGGAGGTGGAGGGCAGCGGTCCTGGAGCCTGCAGTGCAGAGATAGAGAGATTCCCGTCGGATCGGGAGGGTGGAGATGTGATCTACGCCCGTGAAGCGCGTTGGTCCGCCTCGAACTATGTGTTGGGAGCGTGGCTGAGGCTTTGGGGGTGGAGCTGCTGCCGTTTCTGCTGCTCCTGCACAGCGAGCTGCTGGCACTGGTCCGATGTGGAGAGCTTGTTAATTAATGCGGACACGCAGTTCGCTGGAATGATGAGTCCTGTGGAAGAAACAAAAGAAACGAGCCCGTGAGACCAAACGTGTCCAAACTTATGGCACATATTAAAAAAGGAAAGGCTTCGACACTTTGGGGAATTAGAGAGGAGAGTCAGAGGAGGAGATCGATGCGACTTTAACGGCTGTACGGTGCCTGTAAAAATCCATAACTTATCATTTTTACACTTCAGCTCCTGCAGGGATTAAACCACAGAAGATACGACGCCTGAAGCTCACCAATTAACAAGATATAACAAGTTAATTAGCGAGCTTTAGCAGCTCTGTCTCCGGTCTTTGTGAGGTTTAAACAGACAGATATGAGGGCGGTATTGATGTTCAGCTCAGTTTGTGGAGAACTTCACTTCTTCATGGCGCCTCATCAGGAAGGACAGAGGGACAAAGAGACACCAGGCACGACTCGGGGAAGCCAACGACATCTGTACGTCTAAAAACTAAAAGAGGCGACGCTGAAGAAAGACGGACGTTTTCTACAATAGATAACAGAGAAGATCACAACCCAAACCAGAAGGTAAGGCAACACCAGGACGCCACAGGGCACGTCTCCGTCACGGCCTGGCTGTTTAGGTTCGTCCTCCACGTGACTCTAAACTCCACCAGGAGGTTCAGGAGTGTTTTGCAGCCAGACTTTATTCATCTGCTCAGATTTGGTCATTTTTCTGGTTTCTGTGCTTCTAAATATTTAAATATGCCATATGAATGATTAGCTCCGGCATCCGTGATGGAATTTGGCCATAAGACCGCGATGGCCGGGCCACGAGGTTCAACTGGAGGCAGAGCACATCGTGACGGTTAAAATAAACCCGGAACAAACTGACGGAAGGACTCGTCAAGACGAACCCAACGAGGCTCAACACGCGTTCAGCAGTATGAAGTAGGCTGGAAAACCAGTTATGTTTTAATTGTTCATAACTTCTAACTGTATCACTCTTTAAATTAACACATCTTGGACCCAGATAAGCTTCATAAAACTGATGGATGAACCAGTTCAAAACATTTTTTAAATTTTTTGTTTATGAGACGAGTTTCCCAGCTGCAGCGTCTGTTTGCTGCAGGTCTGATGTCACGTTTAGATTCTCACACTTCATAATGAACATTACTGCACAGGAGAAAACATTCAAGAATGCAATAAGAGTTTTTGTTGTTGCAGTGATCGATGGAGGGAATCAACGTGGATTTGAAGATGAGAGGAAAGTAAAAATATTCCCCAAAATGTCAAAGTGTTCCTTTAAAGCAGCTCTTCATCTTACCGACTATCCTCTGTCCGTCTTCCGTCCTGAGGCGGACAATCTGCACCTTGACGTTGGTTCCGCTGACCGGACTGAGGACCTCCTCCACCTCGGTCCACACGCTGAGCACCGAGCCGCACAGAACGTAGTACGTCCTGCACCGAAGGCCGACCTCACACTGAAGACCCACCGACGCTTTCTTACAGTTCCCCCGCCTGAAGACAGAGCAACACAGACGGAAACTTTTAGGGTGGATGGACGTCTTGTGCTGTTGAGCTTGTTGATGTTTGGCTGTTAGAAAGTTGGTTTGGTTGGTTTTATAGTAACGTGAACGTACCAGTATGCATGAGAGCAGATCTGTGCTGACGACTTGTACTGGTCGGTCCAGTGCTGCTTAGCGTCTTCTGACAAAACCTGACGATGAGAAGAACAAAGAAAGAGAATCATTAAACATTCTCCTCATAAGAAAAGTTCATCAAAGAACGGCGTGTTACCTTTTTAAACTTCTTCTTGATGTCTGCGTACGTCTCCAGTTTGAGCTGTTTGCCCGTGTTCGGCCTGTAAACCAGGAAGAGCCTCTTCTTGGTGTTCACCTCTTTGACCAGTATGGCCGTTTTCTTGTTGTTCCTCATCTGAAAATCAGAAACATGAATATGAATGTCTGTTTATACAGCCTGTGAATACAGTTATATCAAGTATTTGTATCTGAGAGTACTCAGCAATACCTGTACATTAAGAATGACAATACACATTGAAAGTCTGTCAGAGTTTGAGAGTCTCTCAATTAAAACTTCTTTGTGTCTCTATTTTGCAGCTGCATGCTTCAACTCTGCTCACTTTTTGTGTCTCTACTCCAGTTTACACTGCAGACAGTACATCAGCTCATTCTAAAGTCTTGTTAGACACTGTTAATCTTCCCGTACCTGCACATAGAAACCATCATCTGCTCCGTTCTGTTCCGCCCAAGCATGCGTTGCCTCCTCCCAGGACATTCCCCTCTCCACACTCACCTGTGAACACACACAGATACAGTCAGGTGATGTCGCTGTGATCTAAGCACATCCTTAAGGTCAACATGTAAACGTGTATGAACGTACGGTGAAGAGTTCCACGTGTCCAGACGTGGTGTAGCCCGGTGTTAGGAACTTCCTGCAGTCCACCTTCTTAACCTTCTCATCACCAGAGCCCAGATCTAACAAGAGGACAGAGAGAGAGATTTATACTGACATCGATACCTCTGAGACCCAAAGAGGGACGGATATCAAACCTTCAGAGCAGACGGATGATTAGAACTTAACGATTTTCTCATGGAGGAAAACTCTTTGAATTATTTAACGTGGTAAACAAATGCCTTCTCTTGAGAGAGGAAGAGAAGAACTATCTTACCCAGAATGCCCATGTCGTATCTGCCATTCTTCTTTGCTTCCTGAATAACTGCCCCCAACGTGTCCGAGAAGTACTGGAACAAGGCGTTCTGCTGCTGGACCTCCATGCCCAGAATACGGTTCAGGAACTTCCCGATGTTGTTGTAGTCTGCAGCAGTAACAAAGTGTGTGCGTTAGACTCTACGTACATGTAACAGAACGGTTACAGTGTTTCTGCTTTCAGAAGTTTAAAATGACCTTTGTCCAGCGACAGCGTGCCAGATCTGTCCTCCACATTTATGAGTCCCACGCCTATTAATCCACTTTGAATTTCTACACGAGAGAAACGGTTATTACTCAGAGACACAGCCATCGATTAAAACAGAGAGGAAACACAGGAATCAATACGGTAATGCAATACGAGTCGTACCTTTGAAGAAATCTCCTTTAAAATCGGAGGGTGGAGACACTAACGGAGAGTCGAGCTTCACGATCGACTTCATCACGATCTCCAGAGCGTTTCTGCCGTACTGCAGCAGAGAGGAACGTGAGTGAGTCGCTGACAAACAAAGAAGGCTGCATGAAGAAGACAAACTCTTTGTGTACTCACTTTGTTGTCGAAGTTAAACCTGCTGAGGTCTCTGGTTTCCGTTGCTCGTCTGTCTCCGTGAGTGAGAGCGCCCTGTTACGGAGATTTAACACAGTTAATATTTCAGAAACAAGTTCAACAACTGTGAGCTCAGAGCACCGCGGGAGTGTTTGTGTTTGACAACCGGAAAGAAGAGGGGGAGGTTTACAGGGATGAATACTGATGAGGAGCGGAGCCGGTGCTAGAACCGGAGCTGTGCAAACGAACCGGGCTCAGCGGCCTCTACAGCAAACAAATATTCATTCATATTTTCAGTCGGTCCTCACCAGGCTTTCTAGTCTTTTGGCGACAATGGATGCGAATCTCTGCTCTCCTGCGAGCTCTGATATGAGGAAGACGTATTCTGGAGCCGTGACCTGGTTCGACCTGTGAGTTCTCCCTGTGACCAAACAAGGACATACATATAACTATTTTGTGCAACTTTCAAGCTAACGCTGGCCTGTTCAGGTACATTTTGAATAACTGGCATTAAGCTTGGTTGTATCTTCATTGTAAGAGGGTTGATATGTACTGACCGAACTGCTGTATAGCTCTGTCTGCACTCCACGGCAGCTCCAGCGTCATGTGGACTCTCCGCCGCTGGTTCTTCACCCGACGGTCAGCCTGCAGGGAAATACCTGAGCTGGCAGCTTCTGAGATGATGGCGATGTTCTGGTTTGGAAAGAAACAGAATTCTTACTTTTCACAGACAAACATGCAGTTTTTTTTATTTTATTTAATAAACAACTGGACTTGAGATCACCAGAAAAGCTGCTGCAAAGCAGACTCTGGTGCTGTTTGTTTGCTGTGTTATACCAAAGCTTGGTATAAACATGAACTGTGCGTGATCTGAGCGATATACCGACATATTATTCTGATTCATCAGGAAATGAAAAGAAGCTCAACAGATGTGTGAAAGCTCGTGTCGTATTCGGTGAGTTTTGGCAGTAAAACCTGAGTGAACGCGGTGACCACACATTAACTACACCTCTGCAATATTACAGAGCAAAATGAGGAAGTGGAGGAGAAGGTGTAAGGTGACAGTTCAACTTCTTGAATTATGAAATAGACCAAAACTAAAAAGACAACAGAGCCTCACATTCGTCCTCTTTTCCACCGTAACGTTGCGTTTACCTTCTCTCCGTCCATGAACCTCTGCTTCTCTGTGAGATTGAGGATTTCCACCGGGACGTCCAGCTCGGATCGAGACTCGTAGGTGATGCTGCCGTCGTCGTTGCTGACCACGCGACCTTTGCGGCCTGTCATCTGAAGCACAGTCGAGTGAGTTAAGACACAAATACTGAGCCATAAACTACAACAAACTTTTTAAAACAGGCATATGTTTGGATACCTCGGCCACGTTGTCGGGTCCTCCCAGCTCGTCGATGAGCTCGTCCAGAGTGTTGGGAGGTAAATCCTCAGCGAGCTCTTCGAGTTTTTCCAGCAGATCTCGCTTCATTTTCTGGGCATGTTCCACTGCGTCCTGACTCGTTATGCAGCTGTCCTGACTCTCTGCTTTGACTTCATCAACAAGCAAAAACATGAAATTCAGTAATCCTCTAAAATCGGAGTGGTGTGATTTCCTGCTTTGCCGTGTGGTGACTTGCTTACCTGTGGCAGGTGTGCTGGGGGTGTTAACAGGGGCAGTGAAAGCAGGCCTGGTGGAGCCCAACCCCGAGGCTAACAAGGCACTTTGAATGGAATCTGGATCGATGCTCTTCCTCCTCTTCTTCTTTTTCTTCTTCTCTTTGCCTTTCTTTGGTTCCTTCCTGATCAGCCATGGATCTGAGGCAAAGGAAGGCGTTACAGGTTTTAATGTGAGCACTGAACCGGATATGGAACGTCTTAACTCGGCTCACAAGTCTCACCATCTTCCTCGTCGTCATCGGACTCGTCTCTGAACGGGTTGAAGTCATCGTCTTCGTCGGCCGAGCTGACGGATTTGAAGCTGTCGTCGCTGTCGTCCTCTTTGCCGGAGTCTTTGTCCGACTCCTCTGACTGGCTCTCCTCCGAGCTGGTACCGGACAGACCGCCGTGTTTGCGAGGTTTCTTCTTCTGCTGCTGCTTTTTGACCTCTGAACCTGAAGAGACAATCAGAGAATGAGTCTGAATCTGTCACAGAAGCTGAGTTTTAATCAGTTGTAGCTACGTGTAGCTCGTTACCTTTCCTCTTCTTGCCCTTCTGTTCAGGCTGCGCTGTCGTTTCGCTCGGAGAGGGCGTCTTCTTGGCCGAGAGGTCGATCCCCAACAGGCTGTAAAGCTTCTGTCTGTCAGGAGCTGGAAAGTGCTTCTCGATCAGAGACTGCAGCACACCTCTACGATAAAGAAAACATTTTATTATAGCGGCATATGAACATTTGTGTTTGTGACAGAAGTCATCATTAGTCAGTCCGTACTTTGCCGTCGACACAAAGTCGTTGAGCTCTCCTCCTCCCTCCTCCAGCGCCTCGAGTGTTCTGGCTTCTCCGGTGGACTGAAGACCGATCACCACGCACTGCAGAGAGACACAGAGGACACGACTGAGCAACTTACAGTTATGTACAGAACTTTAGAGACAAGGAAAGCATTGAGCTGCTTTTGTCTAGAAAAGTAATAATCTTTGTTTTGGTGTGAATATTTTTGGCTTATGTAGGCGATAAATCACCTCTGTCGTCTTTTTAAAGCTTCTTTTATGGAGTGAAGTCTTCCCGGCCTTGAGCGCTTCGTGTTTCTTTTCCTTTTTTTTTTTTTTAATTTATTAATAACCCTATCTGTCGCTTCATCCGTTCATGTTTTTGATGATTCCACCCTGCATGAGTTCTGTTATATCTCAGGAGTCAGCCTCACCTTTCCATTCTGGACCTCCTCCCTGGCCAGCTGGACCACTCGTCTGACTTTGGAGGCGATGCAGAGGTATTTGAAGAACCTCTGGTGAGCAGACCAGAACTGGCCCCACATGGACTTCTTCATGCGCTGCTCTGCGTCCATCAGGTTCGCCGCCTGCTGGAACTTCTCACGAGCGCTCACCCACTGAGAGAGGCAGGAGAGTGAAATTCAGAAACGGCGACACGAATCAAAGAGTCACGGCAAATACGATTCTGTTATTTAACGTGCTTACCAGCCTCACTGATTTGTTGTACATGTGGATGTATTTCTGAGTCAGGGGAACCTCCTCGATCTTGAAGGTCACGCCTGTGAAACTCAGCTGCCTCGCGATGTACATCCCTCTCAGCTTCATGTCCATGGCGACGATCTCCATGGCACCAACACCTCTAAAATATGACAGGAGAAAAAAGGTTAAAAACACATCAGGACACTTTTTCTTTTGTGGAACGTTGCTGTCACCTGTGAACAGAAAAGCTCACCTGCGCTCAACAGCCTGGATGAAGTTGCCAAATTCTCTGAAGGGTGTTTTGTGGCCCCAGATACCCAGACGGTTCATGTAGGCCATGTTTCGCGGTTCAGAGGCACCTACGTAGAGAATAAAGTAATGTTTTCAGAAATTACAGCTGCAGTGTCACCTGAGTTTGGACTGCCAATACATTCAAATGAAATCTGCGTTTATGGTTGTTTGTGCTCACCTGTAGCACTGGCATACACAACCCGAGCCTTAGGGAGTTTATTCTGCAGCTCCAACACTGCAAGCCCAGTTTTTGTCGGTTTGGATGATCCGATCGGACAAACATTTTTGGCTTTGTGACACTCGTCATAGACGATCTGAAGACATCTGGTCAAGGAAAGTCAGCACATCTCTAAAACATATGTAACATATGTTACCTAATGTTATCCAATGAACGACGCCTGGCTCTGCCACCTGTACACTCAGGACATCCAAACTTTTCCTGTCCGTTGTTCCCCGTTGGTGGAGCGTCCCTCTCTACCTTCACAAACCTCCTGAAGACCTCAACAAGACCAACAACTGGACATGATAAATCTATCCCCCTCTACAACTGGACACTGATCACTTAAGGACTACAGTTAATATAACAACGTCGTCTTCTCACTGATGACTCTTTAAAAAAGGATACGACTCCGTCAAAGTCCTCCCCACACCAGTGGAGAAGCTGCTGAAATCTGGTCTTGTACTTCCCTCCTGATTGGCTCTCTCCTATCAGGGAAGAGTAGGTGGCGAATATCACACCTTTCTTCACGCTCCCGTTGTGTTTGGAGGAGATTTTTCCATATTTGAACTGAGAATAAAATAAAGAGGAAATGAGCCAAACATCGACATTATGAACACTTCTCACTGTATCATAAAAGTATCTCACCTTGTTCAGTGAGTGAACCTGGATGTTTTTGGCTCCTATGTCTCTTAAATCCCGTTCAGCGTCGTACTTTAAGTCGTTTGAGACACTAAACCTGAAAAGTAGAGTTGATTCTGTTAGCCTAACATTTATTTGACAGGTAAATATATAAAAAGAGGTTGTGTGGTATTTACCAGAGCGATCTCTTCCTGCCTAAAAGGTAATTCTCATAGATGATCCCGGCGATCGTCCGGCCTTTCCCCACACCAGCTCCATCACCGATCAAATAGGCGGCTCGATCACCGCTCGGGAGGAATGTCTCGTGTTGCTGTTGAAGATCGGGACAGGAAACGCATCATTAAAACCAAACGAGACACAAACTCCGACGCCTCGGCGTAAAATGTGCTTCAGCTTCAGTCAACAAAAAACCTCAGACATTTAGACAATTATTGTTTCAATAATAATTTTTTAAAGAGAAATAAATAAAATCAGTAAAAAATAACCTAGAAAATTCTAAATACAGGTGCAGAATAACAGGACAAACTGTGAAATCATGAGTTCAAAAGTTGAATTTTAAAATAGTATTTCATAGTTTTTACTTTAAGTTTGGAAAAAATAAACAAACATTGTTAACAAACACCGCTCACCTGAGCTGCGTACGTGATGGCTTCCAGCTGCAGAGCGGACAGGCAGCCTCGATCGATGACTTCTTCTGGGATGGACAGTCTGTACCAAACGTCCGGAGGATTGACGCTGGACAGGGAGCTGGTCTCCACCACAGGATCAGGATGCCGCAGACCAACCTTTACTGCAGTGACAGGCAGACGGTCAGCGGATTCAACAATGAACACTTCTTAGTTTTCTGCATGATAATCCTGAACAGTCACACTCACGTTTCATTGGCATGTACTCTGCATACGTTTCTGCGTGACCCAGCTCATCTTCTTCTTCCTCCTCAGGCTCGTCTTCCTCCTTCATCCCCGGAGGTTTCTGTAGAAACAGACGTAATCAGACTCCTCGCAACATTCTTCTGCTTTTCAAGTTTAAAGCAGCAGCGTTCAACATGTTATTACACTTACTAGAGCGTGTGAGAAGTTCTGCATTTTAAAGTCATTAATCCAGATCCTGGGAGTGTCTTTCCCCAACACGTCCCTCTTTATTCCATTGTTCATTTCACCTGAAACACCGAAAGAGACCAAACGGAGAGCAGAAGAGTTACTGAAACTGTTCAACTTCCTCAAACGTTCATTTCCAGGTATTTTGACGACTGTCGGGTTTGTTTTTGTCTCATCTAAAGCTGCAGTGATTTCCCTTAAACGTCCTTAAATTCAAAAGACACCTTGTTGATTTGATGCGACACTTATCTTCTTATTTCTCATATTTTGTAACAATGATTTCTTTGTTGTTTTCCCCTTTTGAAGAGAGGGAAACTGGTTTTTGCTCTGGCTACAGATGGAAAGTTGCAGATTCTATGTACCAATATAAAAATCTGAAAGAAACATCTGGAGCGCTGAACCCCAAACAACTGAAACTCTGCAGCTTTTCTCTCTTTTTTTTGATTCTCTGGACTTCATATGAAATCTATACATCATATAATCTTATTAAATACAGTATTCATCAAACTGTAGAGATATTGACTTCCCAGCATATTTAAATGACATTAAACGATAACGTACTTGTGGCTGTTGCTGTTGCTACAGGTGTGGTGATGTCAGGTGGAGGTTTTAGCTTCATGAGCTCCATCAGACTGTTTCCCTTCAGACCGGTGTTCTTCACATTGCCGGTCCGAAGGAGGTCTTTCAACTGGATCTGCTAAAAAGAACAAAAAGCACGGTGAGTGTAACCAAAAGAAACGTTTCTCTTTAAAAGATGTCGAGCATGGAGAACGCAGACGTACCTGATCTCTGTTAGAAGGCACTACTGTGGACGCTGACGGAGGAATACTGGTGGAGGAGGGCGTCGAAGAACCTCGCAGGCCTGAATTGGCGACGTGGACCACCTTGGTGACAGTTATGGTGTGTTTGATGTTGTTCGTGGCTGATTGTTTGGTCACAGCGGTTCCAAGTGACGGCAACTGATTCAGCTGATTTAAGACAAACGTGGTGGTTGATGGCTGAGGTTTGTGCTGCTGGGCGGAGACGAGAGTGGACTTTAATACATTACAGTGAGTCTTCAATAATTAATTAAGGAAACTTAGTGTTCTGTAATCTCACCCTGATAGTAACTATAGGGACCGGAGCTGGAGGCTCGGTTCGAGCAACATCCACCGACTCTGGTGTCCCCACGCCAACATCCAGGGCACTGATGGAGATAGACTGGAGGAGGACCAGAAATCACAACGTTAGCATCCAATTAAGAAAACACTAATTACTCACTTCTAAAAACTAAAGACAGGTCTTACTTGCTGGGTTGTAGAGGGCTGTGCAACATCCTGAGAATCAACATCAAATAGGCCGATATCGTTCGGGCAAATGCCGCTCTCGCTCAGGGCAGCGAGAAGTAAATCCTGTCCAGGATCCATCTGCAAGAGAAACGGAAGTCCGTCTGTTAACGTCTTTGTGAAGAGCGCTGACGGTGTTTGTTCACGAGTAGGAACAATGTTTAAAGATCAAACAATGAGTTTATTGAGCCAATAACTGATCACACACCCAGTCTGTCAAACGTCAATATCTACAGTTTATTTATTTTATGACGTCGTCGTCTGACTTCAGGAAAATGTGACGAAACATTCCAGATCATGTCGGCATGTTAAAGCACCGTGTGTATTTAAACTATGAAATATATATTTAGATTGTGTAGGATGACTGATGTATGATAAACTGAGCTGAACACAGTGAGAGTGTAATAATTAAAACACATTTTGGACAATTAAATATTAGATGTAGCTAATTTAATGATTTTATGTGACGTTTGAGCAGTAGTACTCTAATTACACATTTGAGGTACTTCACTCTTCAGGAGGAGATTTGACTTTACTACAGTTATTTTAGTTTCTTTACAAATTAAGATTATTGCATCCACATGCAGCTGAGATGACTCACTGATTAATTAAATCATTAAAAAGGAAACTGATTAATTATTTCATGGTTCCATCTTCACATTTTGTTGCTTTTCATTTTAATTTTTTAATAATTTCAAAGGTTTCACGTTGGTCTATCGGCTAATTGTTGCAGAATCTCACCATTTTCAGGATTTTAATAAACCAATTCAATCAGTTAACAGAAAATAATCTGCAGATTAATCCACCATGAAAAATATAATTACTTGTGATCCTGCACAGAATATTTAGACAAAAAAGAGCTCAACGACCCGCTTTTAATATTTGAAGTATATCTTCCTGATTATACGTAGATAGTTTTATTTTCAATACTTTTACATGTAACAGTATTTGTACAGTGTGAATCATCTGGTTTAAGGAAAATGTGACGTAAAACATTAACCGGACACAGACCTGAGTGGAAGTTTAAACCTGTATTTACACATCAAGATCTCATCCTTTCACCAAACTCTAAACTTTCTCACAACTTAGTGTACGACGAGTTAATATCCTGTTACACTGCCTGCTTGTCCCTGCATGCACTTACTCTTTGAATATTACCAAACAGACTCATCCCTGCTCGAGCTATCGCTAACAGACACAGACACATCCATAATGATAAATCACAGTATAGTTTAAATGTGTTAGTAGCCATGAGGGGGGAAAGATGCAACAGCGCATGCTTACAGAGAAAAACCAGCACGGTAATGTGTTCATAAAGGAATACATGGACTTAAAATCACAATGAGATCCCGCATGTATGTTTGTATAGCACACGTGTGGCATCAAATACTGAATGCAGAGTGAAATACGCTGAATTAAAAGCACAGCTTAAGTGGAAAGTAAATAACAAAAGCTAATCTTGTGTTGTGTCATTTAAAAACACGCAGAGGTGAAGTTATTTCACTCAGTCTGACTATTTAAAGCTTCAACCTTGTCGCATCTCCTCCAACAACAACACCGGAAAAAAACGTGAAATTAAATGACACTAAAACGCAACACACACTCCGCACACTTTCAATAAAGACTAACGATACAACAAGCAGAGGTCACAGCAATGTCTACACACCAGATCGGCTCCGAGACTTGTTCCAAAGTGACCCAAAACAAGACACGTGTTTGCAATGCCCCACTTCGGCTATGCTCAACTTCCTGGTCCCCCCCCACCTCTCTCTCTCTCTCTGCCTCAACGGAAGCTTCGCCCCCTGACTCCTCGTTAGCTCAGCTTAGCTTGATAATTATCCGCACAGCTATAATGATGTTGTTATTATTAAAACACAGCGCTGCTGTTACACTCGAGTGTTCAACCGGACCTCGTTTATTCACACCGCCAGCAGCTACTACCTCTCTCTTAGCTGGCCTGGTTGGAGCAGGGTGACACAGCTTTAGCCTTTGTGCTAACCGAAAGCGGCTAACGAAGACACTTTCACATTCATATCAAGTGACACGACAAGTTCACGCTAAAGCAGGAGGCTGGCTAACAAACGCCACGCCACGCAACGCAACGCACAACACAGCAGTTTAAACGTTATTAACGGTAACCACGGAGACCTCCCGCAAATGTCACTTAGGTTTTAACCGTTACCCCCCCTCCCTCTCCCGCACATGTTAACACGCATGTATCAACCCCAGTTCTTCTAACTTTACCGCCCTCAGACATTTAACTAACATTAAAACGACGTGTTTTTTTAAGGCTAGCTCGTTACGTTAGTGCCGCTTGATCTCGATAACGTGACGTTAGCTCGCAAACCACCCGAGTTTACAAAACACAACCACCTTCCAGTGCGTCCTTACTTCCTTTCCTTCCTTCCACGCAACCTTTAATCCAAAAGCTGGACGCGGACGAGCTGCGTTAAAGCTAACAACAACAACAACAACCGCCGCACTAGCATTGTTGTGATGTTGTTAACGGCTCTCTCACGCGCTCCTTCAACTGTGTCATTGCTCGCTCGCTCGCGCTCTAGCTAACGTTAGCAACGAGGCGGCGGCGGCGGGCGGCGGTAAACGAAAGCGCTAGCGTCAAATTAACGTTTAACGTTAAACGTTAAAGTATCGCCGGGATGAGTTGTGTGTTTAGTAACCAGACGTGTTCGCGTTAAAACAAACTGAAATCAACTTACTTGACAAGTTCAACGGCCGGCTCCGGCTCGCGGACGGCGGCGCTCAGCAGCTCTGGTGAGGGGGGGCAGGTTTGTTGTCCTCTTCGCTCCGCCGCGCTCACGCCATCTTTTTTTATCAAACGGCTCAGCCGCATGCTGGTCACGTGACGTGCAGCAGGCCGACAGCGGCGGGTGTCGTTTTTTTTTTAACCGTCAAACTTGGACGAAAACCGGGCCCCGGTGTCCGGGCGGCGGGCGGCGGCGTCCGGCGGCGACGACGACGGCAAAACGACGACAGAAGCGAGTTTAGCATTTTTCTAAAACCGTTAGCACAAACGACAAACATAGCAGAGTCAGCGAGCTAATGCGACGTCACGTGACCCCGCGAGAGTCTTGGTAGGAAGTGACGATGGGGAAAAAAATTCTTCTTCGTTTGTCCTCTTCCTTTTTTTGCCCCCCTTCTTCTTCTGCTTCTTCTTCTGCTTTTCTGCCTCTTCCACTCATCATGTGTACATTCCTGTCAGAGCAGTGACACAACAAGTTTTTATATTACATCAAATCTGAGGTCACGCTGTTAAAGATGATAAACTATAAGAGGCAATGAATGTTTTATCAACACAACAGGACATAAATATAAATTAATACACAGACAGGGAGGCAAAGATAATAACAATATGTTGTCTAGTTCAATTATAAAATCTTAGATGTAATTTATCCTTTAATGAACCCTGGAAAGTTTTAATTTGGATGACAACACCTGTGTATTCGCTGACATTAGATATTAGTACTGCAGAGCATAAATTACTAATAGGCAGATAAATACAGAGGTAGTGCAAACTGAATCATGTCCTACCTCATGTAAATAATACACCCTGCTGTATGAACCATATTTAATTCAGCATCCTTTGTACTATCACCAGTTCTTTATTCAGTCTACAAATGTTATTGTTGTATAAATATATATCATTCACTGTGTCTATATCTGTATGTAACCACAATCAAATTCCTCCTGTGTGACCTGACCAGTAAAAGTGATTCTTTTCCTTGTAACAGAGTATTTTACAGTGTAGTATTAGTATTTTCTCAATACTTCTCCCATGGTATTTACAGTAAAAGAAAGGGGGGACATATTACTGCATAGAATACTTTTAACATTTAAGTATATTTTCTGATTATACTTACTTCTATACTTATACTTGTAACAGAGTATTTTACAGTATTGCTATGGTACTTTCTCAATACTTCTCCCAATGTATCTGCAGTAAAAGGACATTTTACTGCATTGAGTTTTCAGGAATATTCCTGATTATACTTACATACTTTTACTAAAGTATTATTTTCAGTGTTTTTACTTGTAACAGAATGCTTTTACAGTGCAGTATTAGTACTTTCTGTATACTTCTACCATTGTATTTGCAGAAGAAGAGGGATATTTTACTGCATTAGTACTTTTACCTTTGATATTTTAAGTACATTTTCCTGATTATACTTGGATGCTTTTATTTAAGTAACATTTTCTACTACTCTCGCTGTATCTGCAGTAAAAGGACATACTGCACCGAGTACTTTTAACATTTACATTACTTTTCCTGATTATACTTACATACTTTTACTAAAGGAAGATTTTCAATGCTTAGTATGTCCACAATGTAGTATGAATACTTTGTGAATACTTCTACCACTGTATTTACAGTAAAAGGAGGACATTTTACTGCATCAAACACTTCAATATTTAAAGTACATTTTCCCAATTATATTTAGATAGTCGGTGTCGTGCCAGAACCAGAGCTGGCCAAACCAGGCTCAGCAGCCTGAACCACCATCAGTGGTACTAAACTCTAGAACTGGAGAATCTTACATGAGGGTTGCTTTAACTTCTCATTATTAAGACATTAATCATCTCAGTGATTGATCAACACAAATTAAAACTTCTCCCAAATTTTTATTGAAATATTTTATTGATAATATCATTTGCAGTCATCATAGATAAGCTGGTGTTCAGAGTTGTTGTTCCATCACATTCAATGGTGAACAATGGAGCTCTGTTTCACAATGGAAGAACATATCACACACTACTTATTAGTAGATATATTCAATAATATTAAAAACATAAAATGTCACCGGACTTTTTATCAGATTGAGAATCAGAATCACTTTAATTCTACAGCTACGTGTACACACCGTTACACTCTGCTCTCATAGTACAAACAGATATAGACATGGGTACAGTTAAAATAACAAAACACTTGACATAAACATAAAAAAATATATAAAAAGGTGAATATATATAAAACCATCACTGCAGTAGCTTGAACTGAAGACGCTCTGCTCGGTGTGTTTTAAACCACACTGTGGCCATGAGCGGACCCGCAGTACCGCCGTCGGCCTGCGGGGGTCGACATCGCCCCCCTCGGCTCTCTCCTCCTTCTTCTCCGTGTAGTAGAAAAATGGCGGAGCGGAGCTGTGGAGGCTTCATCGGATGAGCCGCCCGCACTTTGAAAACAACAGACGGGGCCACGCAGTCACCGTGGAAGGGGGGCCAGCTTGTAGGGAGGCCACTGCCGGACGAGCAGGGCGAGGCTGACGCCGCGAACCGGCGGAAAAACTTCATTTATTTCGAGACGAGACGAGCGGCTGGAGAGCCAAGCGAGGAGCCACGAAAACAAGCCGGACATGAGCGGGGTAACGTCAAGTTTACCATCCCCAGGCTAACTGCTGTCAGTGGAGGCTGCCCGGAGGGGGTTAACTATTTATTTGAGGGTGTTTGAACGTGTTTAAATAGATATAACTGTTACTGTAAGTTAGCTCCAGCAGCTACAGACGAGCCTCTCTGCTGGAGGCTGCTAACATTAGCCCGTTACATGTGCCTGCCAGCTGAGCACGGAGCTGTAAACATTACAGACGTCACATCACGACGGTAACAAACGCGTTTTCATCCCGGCAGCTGGTTTAAAGGTCAGAAGCAGCTCTGTGAACTCACGTTAGTCCGGGCTGCGGGATGAACCAGCAGGCCTGACTCCGGGTTTAAAGGGACTGACTGGCTGGATGTGGGTGTGGAGCCCGCATGGTGCCCTCCTCAGGGGCCCCACCCACCACACACTGCTGCAAGTAACTAAGTACATTTACTCAAGTATCATTTTAAGGTACTAGAGCACTTTTAGGACCCTTCAGATGAGAGACAAACAGAACAGGCACCCCCACATGGCCTATAATAACTTTTATATTTACTTTATTCACCTTTTATTTAATTATCCTGTATGTGTTTGTGATTGATAAAACATTCATGCATAATAAAATAATAATAATAATACATAAAAAAAATAGTTATTGCCTATTAATGCTTGCAGCTTTTGTTATTTTTTAAAATTATTTTGGTGAAAATTGTCAGTTATAATAACAAAAGTTTGCAGACCTCATGCAGTACATCTGTGGTCCCCATAAGGGTCACGGACCTCTGGTTGAAGACCCCTGTACTAGAGTATTTATACTTGAACTCCATCACATTTCAGAGATTAAAAAGTACTTTTTACTCTGCCAAATTGAATTCTTGATTTCTTCAAACCTGGATCAGCCTCTAACGGGTCGACTGAGAGCTGAAACCGTCGACTAATGTAACGACAGACGTTTAACGAACAACTGTTTTGATATTGGTTGAATCATTTTGGTCATATCTCACAGAAAAAAACAGTTTTCAGCAGCTCAGACTTCAGGATTTTCTGCTTTTCTTTGTCCAAACGTGATCGTAAAGTGTCAGGGTTTAATGTCACCTGTTAGGTTTTTATTAATTTATTTAATTGTGTTTGGTTTTCAGCTTGCAGACTCTCCGTTATGTCATTTATTTGTTCTTGTGGGTACATCGTGTTCTGCGATCTGTTGTACTCGGATACTCGAGCATCGACTGAACACGCTTTCTCTCTCTGTATTCACAGGTTGTATGCAACACTGTCTTAAGCTGCTCCACGTCCATATCACCAGTTCACGATGAAAAGACGATCAAGGTGACACAGGAGGGACGGTGCTCTCCGATATGCTGCCAGCAGATCGATGCTCAGAGGCAGGGAGAGGGTGAGTATCTTCATCTCCAGCCGAGGAATGAGCCGCTGGAGAAGAACTAGAAACAAGATTTGGATGATATACTTTTGATTCCTCGCAGGCAGGAGAACAAACACCATCAGCGTCACACCAAAAGACCCAAAGAGCGAGATGGAGAGCAGCTACAGCCAGCGTTCAGCCTGCTGGCCGGATGAACAGCAGCTCTACTGCGCTCAGACCTGCCTCCGCTCCCCCGCCGAGCTCTCCCTGCCGCTCGGCAACAGCTTATCTCACGCCGCCCTCCACGCCAACAACAACAACAACAACAACAGCAGCGCTCTCCACAGCCGCCAGAGGCGAACGGTCCGGCTCAAGGTCAAAGGAAAGAAATCCACGCTCAGAATGTACGCACACCCCGATACATGATGCAGCTTCAGACGTTAGCAAACATCACGACAGTGCGATAGTTCATGTTGTTTTTGTTTTTTTTCACTGCAGTGCCGGCGGGAAAAACTCCCAAAACCGAAAAGTTACTGACTACTACCCGATAAGACGCAGCTCAAGAAAAAGTAAAACAGAGCTCAAGGTGAGTCCTGAAGCGAGTGTCAGAGCTGCCAGAGGAAATGATTCATGTTTGACTTTTCAAACTTTGGAAACTTTCTGTGGGAATTAACAGGAATAAACTGGGAAATTTTAAGGTTGGCCCTTTAACAGGGAACTTTAAATATAGTTGGGGAAATTATATTTTAGCATCGTCTTGACTGAAACAACCAGATTTCACGCAGCTTGAATGTCTGCTATTCCTCAATCACATGCACACTGCTTACTGCAGGGCTGCTGAGGCCACGCCCCCTACCTGCACAGGTGCTTATGACAAAACAAAATGTTTATTTATGTTTTGGATATCATTCACTTTGTTACCCACAGTTTACAGTTAATTCACGTAAATCTGCAACCCTGTCGACAAATTTGGACCAATACGGTACTCTGTGTGTGTGTGTGTGTGTGTGTGTGTTTGTGTGTGAGAGAAAACTAATTCATGAATACCATTTGATGTTTGTTTTTGTTACCAGTGTGAAGAAAAGAAGCACATCGACGATCTCATCACAAAGGGAATCGAAGAAGGAATGGAGGTGAGTCCTCTGCTTCGATTTCTAATGTTTGAAAGACAACACACACACACACACACACACACACACACACACACACGCTTTCAGTTTTTCCCAGCTGTGTGTCCTGATGCTAAACCTCTCGTACTTGCTCCGTAGGTGCAGCATATAGAAGGAAAGGGCAGAGCGGTGTTTGCCACTCGGTGTTTCCAGAAAGGCGAGTACGTGGTCGAGTACCACGGAGACCTGCTGCAGATCACAGACGCCAAAAAGAGGGAGGCCGAATACGCTCAGAACCCGGCTACCGGCTGCTACATGTACTACTTCCAGTACCTCTGCAAAACTTACTGGTATGATAACAGCGAGCTGACTGCATGTTCAGATCACAGCGTTCAGTATGTCGCACAGGATAACTGACTTTTTGTCTCAACAGTGTGGACGCCACTAAAGAGACTGGTCGAATGGGTAGGTTGATAAATCACAGCAAAAACGGAAACTGCCAAACCAAACTCCACGACATCAACGGCGTCCCTCACCTCATCCTCGTCGCCTCTCGGGACATCGACGAGGGCGAGGAGTTGCTGTACGACTACGGAGACCGCAGCAAAGCCTCCATCGCGGCTCACCCGTGGCTCAAATACTGATCGACGGTGGGCGGGAAAGAAAAAAGAAAAAAAAAAAGGGAAACGTACGGTAACACTTGTGTTTCTCGTTAGCTCGTGTACAAAATGCCTTAGAAACAGAATGTCTACCCTTTTTTTTTGTTCCAGTACGGAGGAAGCGGGCGGGTTACGTGTTCGTGGGAGGGTCGACGGGGTACTTATCACGTTTCGAGGTCCATCTGCCTTGTCAGGTGACATCTGTACTTTTTATTTATGTGTATATGAAACATTCTGGTTGTTTTGCAGCACATTTCTTTTGTACATTTTGTATTTCCTATAGACCAATGCTTCGAAAGCATGCAGGCGGTAGTTAATGCTCTGCATTTTTATACTGCTTTTTTCTTAATTAGTAGTTAGCAATACTTATATTTATGGCCCTTTTTTTGGATCAACGAGAACTTAATGAGATGCAAAATTACAACCCGTTTTTAAAAAAAACAACAACCTGAAGTTGAATTTGATTTACAGCCGTCAAAAAAAAAAAAAACTCACAATCGAGCGTTTTGTTTGAGCGGAAGTGTAAAAATTGACCAAACTCATGATTCAGTTGGCTTTTTTTTGTTTTTTTTTTGGTGTAACTGTGAGACTGGATCAAAGTATTTATAAAGTAATATCGCACACACAGGCTTACATAGGAATACAGGAATTCACATTTCTCACAGCGTTCATACTTTTTTGTTCTTCGTTTTTAATCCTACATTGTATTTTTTAATATTTAAGACGCACAGTACGTTTAAGTTATCATGTAGTAAATGTTCAGATAATATACAAACATTTATGAGGTCAATATCTTCTGTTATAACTAGATTAACACGATTAATCACTTCTGTTTTAATTCACATTCATAATTAATTTTTAAATATGAATTCTTCACCTCGCTTTGACACTTCTATTTCCGCACTATGTACATATATTTATTATTGCATTGCTGTTGCAAATCCAAAGGGTGGTTTAAAGGAAAAGTTTGGACGTTTTGGGGAGAAAAAGGTGTTTTCACTTGTTAGATGAGGAGATGGATGTCACTTTAAAGTCTCACGTTGAAGCTAGGTCGTATCATTGTGTGTCGAGCACTGTGGCGAAAACGCAGGCTGCAAAAGAAAGTTGGATCGAGCTGGAACTTCCAAAAAAAACAGCTCGACATCACGCTGCAGCCAACAATCAGACGTTCAGACTCGGTCTAAACTCTGATACTCGACCTGTCGTGTTCTGACTATGTTTATTTAAAGAAGCGGCTTCTAAATCTGAGGCTGACTGACATTGTGTCCGATGGTTTGAGCGAGCAGTGGTTGAGCGACTCAGACTGTGAATGAGAGTGAGGGAGCGCCGGCATTAATCACCGAAATAAAAAGTTATTTCTTGATTGTTTCCTTCAACGATTCACTGCAGCGCCTGATTTGGTCTCAGCTTCAGTTTTATTGTCATTAAATGAGATTTATTGGGATGTAGCTTAGTTTTTCATCTCGGAAGTATCGTCTAAAAATAGCCAAAATTATCATAAAACACCCGGGCAAATAAAAAGTAGAGGCTGTCAGGCAGATTTTGTCGCCTTTGGACGGAGCCAGGCTAGCTGCTTCCCCCTGTTTCAACTCCTTATGCTAAGCTAATAGCCTGCTAGCTGTAGCTATAAATGACAGATATCAGTTCTCATCTAACTCACAGAAAGAAAGCGCCTCTCCCAGAATGTCCAACTCTTCTCTTTCAGGTTACGTTAAAGCTTCTTCACGCTCGTACGCGCACAAACAAAAACCTGTTGGCGTCCAACAGAAAGTGGGTTTGGTGAACTCTTACACTCCGACTGCATCTACTGCTAACTGGGTCTTTGCAGGTTTCCCACACATCTGTTCTTCCCGCTCACATATTGTTCACAACCAGATGTTCCATGTGAAAGTATTTAAACCGCCAACAGGTCTTTTTTTTTTTTTTAACTTTATATTTTAAGCAGCTTTTTCAAAATGTGTTCTTCATGAAATGTAGCCAGGAGGTCAGATTTACCTCTGGCACACGTTTCTCCCCTTTTTAATCTTAATTTGTGTTTGATTAATTTTGATCTAGGAAGTCGCTGAGAGACAAATTATTATTTTTCTCTCAGCTAATTGACAGTAAGGACAATATATTTTAAGGAAATGTCTAATTCTGCGCTTTGTGATACTTTTTTTCATACAAATGATATAAATCACAGTGTCATCTCATTTAAACATGAACTGTATTTTAACTTTAATAATCAAAGAGTAATAATCATGAGTTAATAGCTACATACAGTGCAACAGTTGCTGTCGTGGACAGGCAACGGTTGAATTTTCCAAAAGTTTTCAGATCAGATTAATAAATCAGCTTTAAAGCATAAAGCCGGAGATAATCTATATTTTTGTAACCACCAACGAAACCCATGAAAACACAGAAACCAACAACGTGAGTCTAAATCTTTAAAAAACGCCTCACAAATATGTAGTTGAAGTTTTCATAAAAGGCTGCTCACTGTAGTTTTTTATCAAATGTTAATATTTGCATTTGTTGGGGACTATTTTGAGCGGCGGATTAATCCACATTGGGCGCTTTAAGTAAGTATACGTGGCCGCAGGACGTCTGTCTGTGGGGGTCGAGTCAAAAGAAACGAAGGAGCCGCTGTGTTTTTAATAGTTTTTGGGGCAAAATTGTTGCTCTGTGACGGAGTTACACGGTTAAATGGTTGTTGGTGGATAAAATTCAGGGTTAGTTTTGGTGTTTTCATGTTCAGAACATCACTTATCGTTTAAATACATTTTAAATGTTAAATACAAAAACATGACAGTTTAAAATATATAAACGTACTTCATTAAATTCAGTGATTCAGTACAGGCCTGATGAATTCAAATGTGTTTGCGTTGGCACTCATCGTTCATGCATAAAAAAAAAACTCCCTTTTCCACTTCCTCATTTTATCATTGCTGTTTGTATTATTGCTAATTAGCATATTAATAATAATCTTAGAACAGATTTTTATTAGTTTGGTAGCATTATTTTGAGGCATCGTTGGGCTTATTTTGGGAAATATTTACTTTTTTGCCAAGAGTTAGATGAGAAGATGGAGACCACCTTCATATCTTTCTGGTAAATATAAAGCTACAGCTAGTTAACTTAGCGTAGCTTAGCTTAGCATCAAGACTGGAAACAGTGAAACGGCTAGCCTGGCTGTGTCCTGAGGTAACAAAAATCAAAGCTTTGTGTAAAGTGGAAGATTTCTTTAGATTTTGCCAGAGCTAGGCTAGCTGTTTCCCTTTGTTTCAAGTCTTTATGCTAAGCTACGCTAATAACCTCCTGACTGTAGCTTAAAATTAAAAACGGCAGATCTTCTCATCTAACTCTCTGTGACAAAATCACAGTTAACTTTGTGTTAACTGGTGGATTTTCTTTCTTTTAAAACTGCCAGAGCTAGGCTAGCTGTTTCCCCCTGTATCCAGTCTTTATGCTAAGCTACGCTAATAACCTCCTGACTATAGTTTAAAATTGAAACAGCAGATGTAAGAGAGGTCAAACTTCTCAGCTAACACTCATTAAAATGTACCAAAACATCTTTTAATAACTATTATTTTAAGTTTTTTGACTTTTTTGTAGCAGGTTTGGTTCAAAATTGTTAATTATGGAAACATTTACCAAATATTATCCATACAGAAGTGTTAAAAAAATGATGATAGTACGACGAGTCCAGCTCTAAAAGTTTCCAAAATATTCAGTATGTCATTGAACTCTGAACTTCTTCTGATTCCGTTTTTAATTTAATGCAAACAGAGAGAAGTCTCATCAGTGTTAAACAGAGTCCAGTCCACTGTGTGAAACGTCCCCTGCCACCTCCAACAGTAGCATCGTGTCACACGTGTGAAATGTTTCAAACCTTAAATCTCTTTTCTCATTCTTCACGTAGATCTAATGCAATAATACCCGAGGGGGCAAAACTGACCTGTTGGCCATTTTAGGACTTAATAGATCTTTTGCTGTTGTAGCGCTGAATAAATCTTAATGCTGGGGTTTAGGCATCGATGAATAAAGATGTAATATGCAAGTAACACGAGTGGACGTCTCATTTGTTCTAATGAAGTTTGACATCTGACTCTTCAGAGTGTTTGATGGTTTTTCTGTCTGAACCTGATGATACATTCAAAGTTGTTGATATGGACCCTGCAGAGGTTGCACAGTCAGTTCCTGGAGGATGAAGGAGCTGATACGATTGACCGGCCCCCTACACCTCCGGGACATGATGTTCAGTCCATCAGATGCCGCTGAGGTTGAACCTCAGTCCACCCAGGAGCTCAGTGATGCTCTGGTCCAGATCTGAGAGGAAATCCCACCAGGAGAAGCATCTTAGCAGGCATGCATACAGGCACGTGGAGGACATACGAATCACTGAGGACCATTATGAGTTGCTACAAAGATATTTTGGTAAAATAGACTAGCCTGCTGCATCATCACCCAAAGTTCGAATGTCCACGTGTGTTTTGATGTCTACAGCATTAATTTATAATGTAGAAAACAATAAAAACAAAGAAGAATCTTTGAGGTGTGTCCAAAAGTTTGACCGTTTTTCTAGCATGTTATTTAGTTTTTAACACGATAACTCAAAGAGAAAAAAATCAGACAAACACGTGAACCATTACAGAGTTTTTATTATTGAGGAGATAGCTCGTTTAATAAAGCACTGATCCAGTCATTATGTCTTTTAAATATCCACTTTAATGAGGGAAACACATGAGAGAGAGAGATGGTGACCAACACTGTCTTAAATATCGAGCTGCAGGTCGACTGATTTCCCTTTTCTAAGATTTCCCTTCCAGATGCGGTCGAGAACACGAGAGACTCTCTCGCAATAAATATCATTATTATTGTCTGAATATGTAAAACAAGGGAAGCTGCTCTGACACTCATTTTCAGCCTCATTACCGTCATTTCATATTCATTTATTCCGCCTCATTTAGGGAGGATAAATGAACACAAAGTGCCTCTACGATTGAAAAACAGCGCAGCCGCTCGCCGCCTCTCCGGAGTGAAGGCGTCGGTCTGTGTTAAGCACGAAGGCGAGCTGGAGAAGCAGATGCAAACAACCAAATTAGCTTTGAACGTACTTTTAGAAATGTAAACCACGCCTGGCACTTCAAACCAACAACCTGACTGTCGTTTTAACGTCTCAGCTTCTCTTCAGCGCAATCTGAGGATTTTTGTGCCACCTTGACACCGTGTTTGTGTTTGAGGTGTGTAAATGATGCATAAAACCACAAGTCAACATGTGCACGCCTTTCTCGTAACAAACCTGAAATTAAAAGTGCTTATTGCTGCGTGTTTTCTACACGATGTCGCCTAAAGGTCACATATTTGTGCTGTGGAATAGACACAGCTGGGTTTAAAAACTTCTAAACTCGTTACCTGTAACAAAAAGTGCTTTTTGTGGCTCAGCGGCTCGTCTATGTTACAGGAAGACAGTCCTGATTTTAAAGGATAAAAGCTGGTGTTAGTCTACGTTTTACTTAACGTCAACAAATCTCATGAAGAGACCAAATTCAACGACGTGTTCGCAACACTTTCCGACCGTGACGGTTCCAAACCGAAGACTTCGATCTTTAAAAACAAAATGCTAAAAAAACGTCCTGAAACTCGCTGTAGTTTTCAATCAAACGAGGAAATAAAGTGTTTGTTGGGAACCTTCAAACTGCAGTTCCTCAAACGTCCACTTGAGGCTGGTTCCAGAAGTGAGTCAGTCTCCATAAGTCCCCATGTTAAAATGTCCAACTTCACAGCAGAAATAAACATGTTTACACAAAAAACAGTTTTGGTCTCTGTAGCTAATTTCAGCTTTTGGTCTTTTCATTGGATTTGTTGACAGACTGATCATTCAGACGTGCTCTGTTACATTAAAAACACGAATAAGTTGAGAAGTTAAGAAGTTTCTGGAGTTTAATACTGACAATGCTGCGTCTGTAAACTTGATAACTTTTATAATGTCATGATTTACTGCATCTGTTTATTCACCAAAGAGGACGGTTCATATGTTCAAACCTGCTTTGGCTCAGCTGGTGATTCTGAAACTGTTTGAATACGTTAAATAAACGTATGGCACTGTGAGAGAACGGAGCGTTCACACACTGCGTCTACGGCTCCGACGTTGCATTTGTGTTCACGTCCTAAAGTCAGAGAAGAAGAAACACTCATGATCTAAATTATAAGACGCTCAGTAAATTATGAAGTAATCTGCTGCCAACTGTAGCTGCTGTTAGCTCAGTTTGTTAGCTTTGTTATTACACTCTGAAAATCACAAAATAAATCTACGAAATGTTGCTTTAAAGTCCGACTAAATATGTATCAGACCAAAGAAGAAAGTGTCATTAACCACCCAGCCACATCTGAATGATTAAAAATATCGATGCGTTTATGGGCCTGGTACTCTAAAAGCATCTTTTTTTATGTTTTTTTCTGCACACAGTTTTTAAATTGTGATTCTAAGCATCATTTTACACACCTCGTATCGACTCTTTATATTTGAGCTTCATAGTTTTGTGTAATGCTGGTGTAATCCTGTTAGCTGCCCACGTGAACGAGGACAGAAACTTTAATAATAATAATAATAATAATTTAACGGGACGTGGAAGCTTTGACTTTGAGATCAGATCCAGAGATCAGAAACTGAAACACTGCAGTGATACTTTGTTTTCTTTGTGGCTCGTGAACCTTCATCTTTCATCGAGTAACAAAATTATTTTTCATAAATTCAACATCTGGAGGTTTTAACACGGCACACGTCTGTGTCCCGATCCTTCATCTCCGTCTTACTTTTCATCCACTTACTCTGAACCAACGTCTCGTTACCCGCCTGGATTCCAACAACTTTCCACTTTCCATCCTTCAACTTGAGTTCACGCTCTCCTAAAAACCTTCAGTACATATTCTACTTTTAGAGTCTGTATGTGCCGTCAAACAGGAAGATTCTCAGGTGTTTAAATCATTTTTTTTTAGAGGTTTTAAAGAGCTGGAGCCTCCATTCACTCTTCATCCCGCCGGCCGTCGTCTCACCTCAAGCACGCGATGTTTCAGCTGCAGCACGTGAGTCATTTGTGGGTTTGTTTCAGGTGGCGCCGACCCTCGAGCGATGGACATGGAGTGTTAAGAGTTTTCTTTTTTGGAGTTTGAGCCGACCCTCCCGACACGAGCAGTCCTCCCTACATGTGCTGCAAAGCCTCCTGGGCTTGTTCCGTGTACACGTCGTCCTTCCCCGCCCACGAGCCGACGACGTCGACGTCAAAGTGTGCGCTGCGCTGCGAGCTCCGCTGTTTGTCACGTGAGAAGAAACTAAACCTGAGACGACAGAGAGAGAGAGAGAGAGAGAGAGAGAGAGGACGGACAGAGGACGGGGTCAGATGACAGTAACGTGTGTGTGAACCTGTGTTAGTGTTACAGGATACAGCAGTGTGCTGTGTGAGGCACTTAACACCAGGAAGACTTTAAAACTGGAGTTTAATTACTGTGAAACTCATTATACTGTGATCGATAACGTGGCTGATGGTGTCCTGACATCACTGACATATTACATCGATAATGACATCGATAATAAGTGCCGAGGCTGTCTGTGAATTATAAACTCTGTATGTTTCAAGGATTTCAAAGACCTGTTGGAACCACGTTCTGTTCTGAGTCTTATCGACCAATGAAAAGATGTTTTGTCACATCATGTATGTAGGACAGACAGCAGGAGGATCGCTCAGAGTCACATTAACCTGGATCAGCTTCGATTAGGCCGATGTGCTCTGTGGAAACATGAAGCACAGCCTCAGTTCTGACGGTTTACAAACCGAGGTGGACAAAAACAGAACCACCCACACACTGACAGAACGTCCAGAAAACAAACGTTTCAGCAGTCCAGTCACTGGGTCGGATTCGGTTGAAGTCCACCAAAAGTTCTATACTTGAACTTCACGTACTTCAAGAACTTTCAAGGCCTTTAAGAAGAGTTAAATCTGGGGCAGCTGGACTAGCTCCAGATTTAACTCATCTGACAACCTGGATGACGAAGGGCTTGTTTCAAGGACTTTCAAGGATTTCAAAGACCCGTGGGAACCATATATGTAGTTATCCAACAGCGTGTCAGTAAGAGTCGAAACCATCAGCCACTTTTCGACCTCCGTGATGCTGCAGATTTTATCGTCTCATTCATCATCTTATTTGTTTACATAAATTATATTAATGTGTTAAATTTGTTGCTAAATGCTGCACAGAGCACCTTTACTTCAGGTCAAGCTGTGTTTTAATAGTTTGTACTGACATTAATGAATATAAACGAGCTGGATTAACTCATTTTAATGTCAGCTGATCAGAATAAAACGATGAGTCGGCTCACTAACTACAGCCAAAGAGCTGGAAGCGTTGAATTATTGAGATGAGTTCAGCACAGACGGGTTGTTACTGCGGTCAGTGAGGGGGGAAGACGACACGACAACAGACTACATGATCATATTCTGACTGGCTGATTTTTATGATCCACATTCATCCCATTGGATAACGTTAATGAGACGGCCCCACAATCAGCCAATCAGAATACTACAAAGGTGGTGGTGGTGGGGACAAAGAAGCAAACCCACATGCACATGCAAGGGGGGGTGGAGGCTGTTAGCTGAAGCCAACCAAATATATAGAGTCATACAAGCGATACGAGACGTCTGATTGGCTGTAAAGTGGGGTCATCTGGGATCAAACCAGCCGCCACCATCGGCATAATGGCTGTGAAGATCCTGTCACACAGAGGTAAAGACACAAACAGGTAGAGACACGTGTAGAGAGGAGAGGACAGGGAGGGGGAGACAGGGACCACATCAACCTTTGACCTCTGTTTGACCCTGAAAGAAGAAGTCATGCCGTTTAGTGTCGGCGCATGAAAACACTCTCCTTCATGTGCGTGAGCTACGTGTGTGTGTGTCACATGCTGAATCGTGAAGCGTGAGGAGACGACAAGCCTCAAATCATCCGTGTAAAAAATACTCGAATGATTTGAGAGAGAAGAAATGCAACTAATGCAACATCAACGCACACAAACACACCATGAAAGCAACTTCTCTCCTTCAGTCTGTCACCTCCTGTTGATCCACACTGACCTGTGATCAGGTGAACGGTGTCTCTGTCATTCGTACGTCTGTTCTCACACTATGTAACTTTGGGCTCCGGGTCGGGAGAAGTACGTAACGCTTTACGGCACTAAGTCACACACACCAACTATTTCACTGATTTTGGTGAAACTGGATCATATTTTATGGAGAAAATGTTTTCTGGTTTTCCCTCTGATGTCCTCCGGCTGCTCCGCCTCAACTCTCTGTGATTTACAGAGTTTATGATGGACAGTGAAGTAAACTGCGGCGTTTTCCAAACCTTCTGCCTGATCCTGAACTTTGAACGACCTCTCGTCGCCCTCTTTGGCATCACTGAAGATGACGTGAGCCTGACTCCAATGCAAGGCCACAAACTGTCCTTCACTGCTCATCTGAGGGACCTCGAAAATATCTGCTACTCCACGTCTCTGCTAACATCAGGAGAACTCACTGGATTTTTATGAAATATAATATCAGACTTATTAGACGTCAGCGTGGCAGGCTGAGTTAACAAACATGTTCTGCAGCTTACATGTCAGTCTCAGTTTACTGCTGAGATGACTGGTCTGATTCAGCTCAGCAGGTAACTCACCGATCACATCAAATATCCGCTTTGCAGTAATTAATCATCCTTCTTATCGGAGCTCAGCCCCGTCGCTAAACGCTAAACATGTTGTAAAGTGATTTTTATACAGATTTGTGTATAAAGTATGACGCAGAGCAGCGTGCGGGAACAGAGGACGGAGCAGGATTTGACATCTTTGCTGTGTTATCTCTGTTTTTACAGGCCAAACAAACACAGGAAGTGGGGCGTTTACATGAGCTGCTTCCAGTTAGAATCATGGATCCGGCTGAAACAACTTTTCTCATGTTGCTGCTCATGTTTCTTACGGGCGGTGACATTTTGTTCAGCTGCTTTCGCCTCATTAATCAGTCTCAAAATGTAAAACTGCCTGTTTACACACACACTAAGCCAACACCAGCCTGAAACAGTCCAAATATCTGCGACTTCTCTTATAAAAAATATTAAAAACTTCTTGAGATTTAATGTTCATGTTTCTCTGAGATGTAAATGTTTGAACATGCAGGAGCCATTTTAATGATCCTTTACTCAGCGCATGCAAAGCGATGTTTTGAGTGAAGGAGGAAGTGTGTGAGGTTTGAACAGACGAGTGTTTTCATGAGCAGACGAGTGTATTTGCAGGGTAACGTACAGGCGTTTGATTCCCGACTCTGGCTGGGCAGAAGAACGGGCGCGAGTCCTCAGTTCAGGCGAGGGTGAAGGGCTCGGGGTGACGATCTCGTCTTCTGCCTCCTCACTGCAGAAACAAACCGTTAAAATCAGCTCGGCTGTACTTCACGTCTCCATGACTTGTCTCCTCTGACTGAAAAGTACCTTTTGTAGTAGGCCAGCTCCTCCTGCAGCAGGAACACTTTGGCCTTGAGCTCGTTCCTCTCGTGGAGGACGTCCCTCAGCTCCTGCAGGGTGAACCGAGGCCTGTTGGGGTCCTTTGGATCCAGGCCTCCCGCCTCCTCCTCGCACAGCGCCTCCTGCCGAGAGACGAGACGCGTCACGAAAGAGGAAACACAACCGGCAAAATACAGGAAGGAAGCACGGAAGGAAGGAAGGCGGGTAGGAAGTGAGGATACCTTGGTAAAATATTGGAACACAGCAGGCATGTCGTCATCGCACATCGCCTCCTGGTGGCAAACGTTGAACTCTAAGTCAGACATCGGGCCTTGTTCCAATACCCTCTGTTCGCCCTTCCCTCCTCCCTTAAGCTAAAACTGTTTGTTTTTTTAAACTCAGCACAATCGAGACGTTAAAAACACCTGAAGGAGTTCAACAACATGCAGCTGACGACGTCATGCACTGAGCAAAAAAAAAAACAAAACAGACCATGATTCTTATTAACATGTATTCTATGAAGTCCAACTGAAATCACATTTAGGAAGAGAAAGTTATCCGGGGCTCTCGCTCCGCTCCGCCGGCTGTGGTTGTTTTTCTGACTGGCAGGCTGAGCACCAGCAGGGGACCAAATCTAACTGAACAAACCCACTCTGTAGCTACACGTGACGGACAGACGGCGTGTCTTTTGGTGGTTTTGAAGTGTAAGAATCACACCAGCGTCTTAACTAGATCCAAGTGACATATACAGGTATGTTTACATGCTGCAGCCGAGCAGCTAATTAGCTATCTAACCTGCAAACTGACATTAGCAGTGCACACATTTTCATGTTTGTAAGTTAGATAAGAAGCTGGAGAGCAAATGTGTGGCTGTTAGTTAGTAAGTGCATCTCCATCCACCTGATTTTATGCAAATTTTATGCACACCTGAGTGAAAATCTTGTTTTCTTCATTGTTTTACACAAATTTGAGGTTCTTTTTTTAATGGCGTCACCTCGTTGAAACTTCTTCTTCTGCTGTGGCACCACCAGCTTTTTATCTCGATGACCCAACTCCTGATATTCTTAGTGGATGGAAACAAACATTTATTTACATTTTCTTTCATTGATTTTCTGGAAATTTGGATGGAAGCTTGATTATTGTGTCTGCCTGTTTTATGCAGATATGGTTTAAGTATGTAAATCACTTCTCCATCTAAACATCTAACTAACAAATTAATACAAAAACAGGGGGTGCAATCATCAAATAAATAATTATACAATATAAATTTCTCTGTTCTGGATTTATTTGTGTGATATGTGTCCTGCAGCAGAAAGTAAACGCGTCATTTCATTTCAGTTGGACTTGAAACGACCGTTTCTACTGTCAGTGTTTCAGGATCATGGTGCATTAAAGGACAACTTCAAGTGCTGTTAGAGGCTGAGCTGTTGAATGATCTATATTTAGAAAGGTCATCGGTGCAGTCATCCAGACGGGCTCACCCAGCTGGAGCGACAAATCCGACTGACGTACTCTGTTAGTTCTTGAACACCCATGCCAAGCCACTTCAGCACTTCTCATGGGTCACACAAACGTTAGTCCACTAGCTGCTTCTGTTTTGTTTGTCTCTACCGATACGGTTGTTCTCCTGGGAGGTGGGGGGGTGCAGGTTTGGAGTTAGGAGTCAGGACAATCACACCACTCTGCTTCACTAACTAGCACTTCTGTATTACCCAAAGCAACACTGCCTCGTCCTCAGCCTCCTCATCCCCGTCCTCGTGTCCCTCTGGGCTGAGGGAACCAGTCAGGGGTCGTGGGGACGGGTCACCAAACTCACCACCACCACCCAACATCAGCTCAGAGGGGTCAGGCCTGTCTGACCAGCCCTCAGAGCCCACCACCACTGTAGCAGCTGTACCACGCTGGTGGAGTAAAAGACACTTTGTTATCTGTTCACAGAGCTAGTTATCATCTCTGTGGCCCTCACATGTAGCTCTGTGCTGCTTTCACATGGTGCGTTACCTCTGCAGGTGAAGGGGGCTGAGGCGGGGCTTCTTCGGGGTTCTGGGCCGGCAGGTCTCCTTGGAGTCGCTCCCTCAAGCGTGTGACTTCCTGCCAGAGGGCTCCGACTTCCTGTCCCCGCGCCTGAGCGCTGGCCTCCAGTTCCACCTTCTGTTCGATCAGCGCTTTGCCTTGAGCCTCCACCACGGAGATCTTATGTCGCAGGTCGTGGTTGATTTTCATGAGGCGAGACTGCTGCTGCTGGAGCTGCTCACACACACAGAAACACACACAGGAGTAAGAAAAGGAGCTTCACCCTGCACATCAACAGACTGCTGCTCTACCACCGGTCCTTCATTCCAACAGCTGTCAGACTCTTTAACACCAGCATGACTTCATGACTTTATAAACAGACTTATGATGTTAGTTATTCTCCACCATGTTATTCTTACATGAGCTGCTGTGACAAGTGAATTTCTCCAGCGTGAGATCATTAAAGTTGAGCTTGTCTCCTCTCATCTTGTCTTGTCTCAACCTGTCTCATCTTGTCTTGTCTTGTCTCACCTGGTTTCACTGTGTTGCTGGTTGATTATTTGCTTTGTTTATTGTCTTCATAGCACATGACGTGTTTTTATCTGTATCTGTTCTTCCTCTTTGTCAACCCATGGCGCCTACATTACCCATAATCCAGCTCAACTACTAACAGAACAGCTGGAGGTTCAGGTGTGTTGTGCTAGTAGCAGCTAAAGTAGCCTCTTCTTTTAACTCCACACTCACTTCTTCATGTGTACGATAGCTTTAAGTGTCCCAGCAAGCCAACATGGATCAAACATTCCTCTAGAACCGTCACACTCAGATGGATTACTTCATGTTGTTAGTTACACCTGTGATGTCGAATATCTGCAGTCAGTGTTTTTATCTGCAGGAAACTTTTTTTTTTGACCTTCCTGCTCTAACAAACTTCACACGGATCGATCGTCGCCTTACTGCCTCTATGTCCTCGTTCTTCAGCGTGAGCTCTCGGTCCTTGGCTCGGATCTCGTCTCTCTGCTTGTCCACGACTTCCTTGAGCTTCTTCATCACCTGTCTCTCTCTCTCCGACATACCTGGTGAGTGCAGAGAGGAGTGAACACATAAAGAGGTGATTTCTGATGAGGAATCATTTATTTATAACTTTCCTGGAGGAGAAAGGTCATTGGACAGAGCTGCACAGAGGAAACCAAGAATGTGTGCAAGCATGTGCGTGTGTGAGAGTGTATGTGTGTGAGAGTGTGTGTGAGTCTAGCAGGTGTGCTCGTACACTGAGGCTGGTCTGTCCACAGTGTGTCAGGGTGACTGTGGCCTCTGTGTTAAACCGCGAGAGAGCCTCTGATGCAGAGAGACAAGACTGGCTCGCCGTCAGACACAGAGAAGGCTTCCTTTGTGTGTGTGTGTGTGTGTGTGTGTGTGTGCATAACAGAGAGAGTGAGAAACACTGATCGTCAGTGAAAGTTGGGTTTCGTGTCTGTACGGTAAAAACGTTAGCTCAGCTGATTATTTTCTCGATTCATCGCTCCGTCTATAAACTGTCAGAAAAATGTCCCCACGGCCAAAGTAAGTCTGAACATATCTTGTTCTGCTCACCCGACAGTCCAAAAAGTTTCTTTACCCGGACTTTAAAGTCAACGACAACATCCTGTCAATATTATTAAATATTTTGTCACTGAGCTGTCACCAAAGGATTTATTATTTTTATGATTTTCAGCTTCTAAACTGGCTGAAGTTTGCTGTGTGTTTTGTTTGCAGCGTTCAGACTCACCCTCGTGCCGCTGCAGGTCCTCCTCGCTCATCGGGTCTTTGATGGACATGTTGGTGAGGAGGCTTTTGTTCTCCTCCTGCAGCTGAGCGATCTGCGTGAGGAGGTCCTGAGCTTCTCCTCTCCACACGTCCTCCACCAGCTCCAGCTCCTGTACTCACCGCCACACCAGAAAAAACACAGAGAAGTTCAGTGAAGGATCTGAAATCTTCTTCCACCGCCGGATTCATGGTCTCCAGAGGATGAAGGCAGCGTGCGGTTCACACTCTTCACACGATGCTCCTCCGGTTTATTCGAGTTTTTCCTTCAATTCGTCACCGTCTGTTTGCAGAGTGAAGCTCGACTGATTCTGTCTCACACATGAAGGTATTACATGCATGTTACTGAATCTGCAGAACCATGAAGAGAACCATGAAGAGAACCATGAAGAGAACCATGAAGAGCTCTGAATGAACGTCGTGGACGTTTTTTGGACTCCATTCGATGAATATAAACGTGAACACAGACTCTCTGGGTAACTACGATGCTGTGTGCTCTGACTCACTCTGACTCATGACTAACAGTCCACAACCCAAAAACATTAACTAAATTTAGAACGGACAGAAAAAACTGCAACCAAAGAAAGATTTCTGGCATTTTTCCACAAATGAAACGATCAAAATATTTGGAATCAATCAACTAATCAACAAATAGTTTCAGCTCTGTGTGTTGGTAAAATATAAATATGTAAATAAATAAAGAAGGAAAACAGGTCTGAACATGAACAAAACATTACAGCTGTATAAACACTTTAACATTTTAATACTTCATTAAACTGCAGTATTTTAATACTTAGTTTGGTTTAGTTTATAGTATCATGTAAACTGTTCTGCTACATGTTTCTGCTTTTTGCAGGCCTGGTCAGTTACTCTGTGCAGTGACAGTGAAGGTGAATCTGATCTAATGTAAATTTAAATAAATGAATAATTGTTTTAACATTTTTTTCAGTATAAATGACAAATATTCTCCATCTGCAGCCGATCGTGAAGATTTGTTGCTTTTCTCTGTCGTGAACTGAACATCTCCTCTTCTCTCACAAAGATTGTAATGATCACTTTTAAAGCCCGCCGGCGTCTGACCCCGATCTGTACTGCTCAGTTCAGTCCTCCATGTTCGAAGGTTGAGTGCTCGTTCTCCATCGGGGCTGTCGACTCTGTAACGACCTGCCCGAGGAGATAAGACTCACTAAAATCACTTCTTAAAACTCATCTTACAGACTTCCTTGTCTTGTGATGTCTTTAACCTTTGACACTTTGACCAGATCGGCCTTTTTAATGTCAGTTTTTCCCTTTTTTATTCCCCATCTTATTTATATTCATACGTCTTGTTATTGTTCTTTTATTCTTTTATTTTGAAGCTTTTAGAAACCAAACAATATCCTGTTTTTTGTCTGTTTTCTGTGTCTTGATTATAACTTGTTAAAGGTGCTAAATAAAGTTATTATTATTCTGAATGAAATCCTGCTGTATTTATAGTCTCATCATGTTATATAACACTTGGACGCTGCCTCTGTAGCCGGCGTGCATGCGTCCCTTTTGAGCGTGTGATAAAAACAAAGTGACAGTCGGAGCTGACCTCGTTCTGTCCTCTCACTTTAACACAGTGTGTGTGTGCAGCTTCAGTTATCCCGTCAGTCACAGCAGAAACGTCTTCATCACGCTCATGAGACTCAGTTAATCAGTGAACCGCTGACTGTCAGTCACCGTCACGAGAAACTCGAATATAAACTTTTTTTATAGCGCCGAGCGGACAGGCTGAGCCGCTGATCCTGATTTAAACCTTCAGGGATCTCATTTACTCGAGTACCAGTCTGATGTACTTTAACTTGAGTTAACTGAGTACTTTTACTCCTGATAATCATCTCACAGTCTGACTCACAGGAAGCAGTCTGTTGTTATAAGTCTGTCAGTCGGCATTCTTCTCCCCTTCAGTCATCTGTGTGTGTGTGTGTGTGTGTGTGTGTGTGTGTGTGTGTGTGTGTAAGAGTCCTACAAACAACAACAACAACTGCAGAACTCGCTACTTAAAAAACGGCAAGTTACTGTAAACTGTGCGAACGCAAGCGGAAACCTCCGTAGGCTGTGAAGTCAAGCCAAAACCTGCAGTTCCTCAAACGTCCACTTGAGGCTGGCTGCAGAAGTGAGTCAGTCTCCATAAGTCCCCATGTTAACCAGCAGAAACAAACATGTTTAGCTTTACAACTCACACAGTGATTTATGAATATTAAACTCAAACTGTTATATACTTTGTATAATAATATATCCATCTCAGGGGACATTTTTGTTTAAAACAAGTACTTTAAGTACATTCTGTACTTTTTTACATTGTTGTATTTCTACTTTCACTCTGAGTACTTCCTCCACACTGCTTCCCAGAGGCTCGGTACTCGTGGTAGTTATGTATCCTGCGATATAAAGTGACTTCATCATTATCACAGCACTCTAACTGAAGTACTGTGAAACTCTAGTACCTGATTAAATCCAGTACAGATGTCTTCCTGTATGTATTGTACTGTAACATGGTCTGATGTTTTAGTGTCTCTCACTTGCAGATTGTGTAATCTTAAATCTTCGTTATGGTTTGATGACTAATTGGAAACGATCACACGTCGGACAGATTTATCTGCGAGTGTGAAAGGACAAACATTTTCCTGCTGAGTCAGGAGCCAATGTTCCGTCGGCGCTCCTGATCTGCAGCTAAACAAACAGGAACTATCAGTCTGTAACACATGTACTCGAGTACTATACTCAAGTACACATTTCTGGATACTTCTACTCATCTGCATTTCAGAGGGAAACTCTGGATACATAAACGTATATCTTATTTTACTCGAGTACTTTTACTTCAGTAAACTACTTCCTCCACCACTGCTCATCATAATGTACAGCTTGTACAGCGGCCAGATAAATGTAGTGAAGTAAAAAGTACTACAGTAGAATACAAGTATGAAGTAATATAAATTGGATTTACTTAAGTAGAAGTACTTCAAAATTACACTGAAGTAAAACACTTAAAACAGACACTACCACCACCGTCGCTCACAGAGCTCATTTCTCTTCATTGAGTACTTTTGTTGCTTTAAGTATTTTTTTCTGAGAGTAACACTTTAAGGAGTATTTTTACTTGTAATGGAGTATTTCTGCAGGGTTATTTGTACTTTTACTTTAGTAAATAATCTGAATACTTCTTCTACCACTGATAATCAGAATCAGAATATATTTGTTGATTATATTTTAAAGTAATACTCTGAATCTGGAAAGTAACTTGTAACTACAGCTTCCAAATAACTGTAGTGGAGTAAAAAGTATAAATTGGATATATTTAAGTTAAGTTACTTTAGTACTTCAGTGTTTTTTCTGATAATGAGTATAGTGACTTTTTAAATGGAGTAATTATACTTGTAATGGAGTATTTCTGCAGTGTTATGGGTACTTTTACTTCAGTAAATAATCTGATTACTTCCTCCACCTCTGCTAATCATAATCCAATAAGATTTATTGATTACATTTTATATTAATAATGTGAATTCTGAATGAATTGAGGTACTTTTACTTGAGTAAATACTCTGATTACTTCTATTTAAATCACCATAATTAATATAATATGTAATATATTGTTTAATATATGATTAAATCTTTATGTATGTGCCGCTCTGGGTGGTCAGGCCTGTCTCTGCGGGGTGTGTCGGACCTTTCTGTGCTTCTTCTCCTTCTCCAGCCGGTCCAGCCGCTCCAGCCGCAGCTTGTCCAGCTCCAGCCGCAGCTCCTCGGTCTCCGGGCTGATGCTGTTGCGGCTCACCATCACCTCCAGGATCTCCAACACCCGCACCACTTTGGGCATCAGCCTGGACAGAGCCTCGCAGCCGTACTGGTCTATGATCCGCTCGAACTCCTGGCCGACCACGGCGGCGATGTCATACACGTCCATCACCGTGAGGTCAGCCACATTCTTCTCCAGGGCCGACCCGGAGTCCTCCATGTCGGGACACTTCGGCCCTCCCCGGTTTCCTCTGATGTTTCCTCCGCCGCAGCAAACTTCCTTTCCCCGGGAACAACAATTCTGCTAAGTTAGCTAAACTCTGCCGCTCTGCCGCCACAAACTGCGAACAAAAACGCGTCAGAAGAGCCGAAAACAGCGGAACTATCGCCGGCCCATCACTGGCCGCTGAGCCCGGTGTTAGTTTGATTTGTTTGGGATAAATTTCGGCCCATCGCGGTCCTCCCCGTCCTGCCCGTCCACAGCGAGCGGCTGACCACCATGGTCAAGGCCGCCATATTGTTACTGTGAACATCCGGCTAGGCCTTTCAAAATAAAACCACTACAGTCCACTGTGTTGCAGCATTTATTATTATTATTAGTAGTAGTAGTAGTAATTATATTATTATTATATTATTTATTTCATCTAAAATGTAAACACTCATGTACTGTAAAATACAATTACAATACAATACCTCCGATTTTTTTTTTCATTATTATCAAAATGATACCCGGCAGTATATGAAGCTGTCAACCTTTAACATTAAAGTTATGAACACATGAATGCATCAATAAGTATATAAATATTTATAGTTTTGTTAGAATTTGGCATAAAAGACTTGCACTTGTTCTTATTCTACCACTGAGCTTCACTGTTTGCCAGTTACTTGTATATAATTTGATTATTTTAATAAGTACTGTGCTGACGAGGTCCTGAAAATGAGTCTGTATTATTTATTTAATCTCACTGTTGCTGTGAGTATTACTGCAAATATAAATGTTCAATGTTCTAACATCAACAATCAACTTGCATTCTGCTTTTATTTTGAAGGTGGTGCTGATGTGATTCCGGTGAGTTTCTCTCTGACCTTCTTCTAACTTGATTCGGCTCCACTTTGGTCCCTATGGGAGTCTACAGTGGCTACTTCCATGGTGGTGAGATTGCAGTTTGTTTTGCGCATGACAGAAATAACAGACAGATGAGGTCGCTGTTTGAAAAATGTGACAACATGAAGAGACCTTCATCAGTCAGGACTGAAATAATGCAACCAAGAAGTTAGTATGAAAGTATTATCACCTAAATGTACTCAGAGTGCAGTAAAGAAGTTCCCTGTGTGTGTTTTACTGTTATATCTGCTGAAAATTAGATGTATATACTGAATGTTTACATAATCTGTTATAAATTTTGACTGCAACTATTCACATCAGATAAATCTTTATTTTCAAACCTGGCCGTGTTTGAAGCTAATGAGAGACTTCGAGTGGGACGTACCACGTAAATAAGAAGAATCACTTAAAGAAAGCGCAGATGAATTTATGATTTTTAATAAATCAGCTCAACAAACAGTAAGTAGCTTCAGTGTGATTACAAAAATAAGCTGGAAAAGATTCCTGCAACCTTTTGACAGAGGCAGAGATTAAAATCAGTGTTTTTAATATATTAAAGGGCGTTTACGTATAGTTCCAGTATTATCAGATTCTTCTTCAGTCAAGCTTCAAGACTCTCCTGTTCCAGCTTCACCTCGTTTGAACTGAAAGTGAAAAACAAAACACACATATTAACGTCTCACTAAGCGCACAGTATAAGCTGGAAATCCACCGCCAGCCGGTTGCTTCCGACACCTACCGCGTTCTTCAGCAAGTTTCCAGATTTGGTGAAGATGTTGGGTCTCCTCGAGGCTGGTTTGGTGGCTTCTGTGCTGGTCGTCTGGGGCAGAGACGGCGACTTGGGCCGCGTGTTGGTGGATGTTTGCGATGAGGGCTGTGACAGAGGTTTTAAGTAACTTTGGGTTGGGTTTGGTGTGTAGGGCTGAGCTGGGACGTAAGGCTGGGAGGGGGTGTAGGGTTGGGACGGGGTGTATGGTTGGGATGGGGTGTAGGGTTGGGATGGGGTGTATGGTTGGGATGGGGTGTATGGTTGGGATGGGGTGTATGGTTGAGGAGCAGTATAGGGCTGAGATGGAGTGTAGGTTTGAGGAGGGGTGTAGGGTTGAGATGGGGTGTATGATTGAGGAGCGGTATAGGTTTGTGAAGGGGTGTAGGTCTGAGATGGTGTACTGGTTTGTGCCTGTGAAGTGTAGGTTTGCGTTGGTGTGTACGGCTGAGGTGGCGCCTGTGTCTGAACTGGCGCGAAGGGATTGGTGCTCGCGAAACTCTGGGTGTTCAGGTAAGGCTGCGTCTGTGAAAAGGACTGAGGCACTGGCGTGGAGTCGAGCAGAGTGGGTGGCGGCGGCGGCGGGAAGTTCTCAGCTCCGTCGTCGGCTTCGGCGTCGGCGGCCCCGGAGGAGTCGAGCTCATAGTGCTTCTTCCTCAGCTCCCCAAGGCGGACTCGCTCCTGCTCCAGCTGGTTCTCCAGCTGCAGCACCCTCACCTGAGAGATCCAGACAGAAGAACATTGTCAACTGCTTTCAATCCACAGTAAACACACAAAACATGAGGATAAATCTGGGATGTGAACGCCTCACCTGAACTTCCATTTCCTCTGTTTTCAGCTTGATCAGAGACATGCCAGAGAAGTCCATTGGACCTGTAAACACGTCAGAGTTAAAGCTGCTTTGGTCCAGACTGAAATATTTCACAACATTCATGTTCCCATCAGGATGAACTGTAATAACTTTGATAATGTTTCATTTAGCACCAGCACTGGGTTTCAGGGAATTTCACAGATTTTACACATCAAAGTCCGTTAACAGGATCTGAAGACTGCAACAACTTCGTGTTTAATGTCACCACTTCCTCTCACCTTGATCGGAGATCTGCCTCTGCCCGTGTTTGGTGGACGTGACGACCACAGCGGCCATGTCATTTACATGACGCGACGCCTGCTGCAGCGTGTACAGCTTCTTGTTGTTGCGGTCGGCCTTCACCTGAAACCAACATAAATCACAGCAGAACTCAGAATTTAAGAACATTCAATGAAGCACCACGGGGCCCACCAACGTACCCTCGTTGTGTCTTCTACATGCAACACCTCAAACAAAACAGTGTTTATTAAAAGGGTTAGCTCAAGTTGCTAAAGTGCATCATGAGGTCGGTCAGACGCCGTACGAGACTTCTGGCACGCACATTTAGATTCTTAGCATGTGATGAATTTGCTTGTAGGTCCCTGATGAGGTGAATGAATGTTTGGATATGTTATGTAAGTGTGATACGTGAAATTAAAGGAGTAGGTTAAAGAAAATTCAACAAACTAATAATAACTTTGGAGCAGCACAGGCAACGCGTCGCTTTCCTTTATCGTACGCCTGCTTTAATCAAACACATCTGCACCATTTAAAGTGCTCGGACGGCTTCAGGAGAACGCTCTGACTCCAGTTTGTACCTTTGAGGCGGCGACCAGCTGCGCGGTGCTCGCGGCGATCTCGTGCGAAGAGGCGATGAGCTCCTCGTACGTCCCGTTTTCACCCACGACCCGGTCAGCCGAGTCTCTGACAGCAAAAGAGGTGAACAACACAAGAACAGGTTCATCATATAGTTTGAGATTCAGAGCAAATATCATAAAACCAATAATATTATGTGTTTGTATTGATGCTTACAGCAGCTGGGTGGCGCCCCAGCCCACAGCTTTGGAGGCAGAGATGAGTCCTTCGGTCCAGCGAGAGTTCTTGGCGTAAAACTCAGTGACAGATGCTGCACCCTGTGGGAACAACACATGCAGATTAGCTCAGATTAGCTATTAGCTCATGCTAGCTCACTTTGTTAGCTGGGCTGCCTAGACTTTGAGCTCAGAGGGTGTCGGGGAATCCTGACGAGGAGCGTAGCCAGTGTCGTGCCAGAACTGGAGCTGGGTGAGCGGGCAACATAACCAGGCTTAACAGCGTCGGTCTTATTTTTCCTACTTGACAAAGAGTGTTTTTGCTCTTTACTCTGCTCTTAAAGGGAGAAAATCTAAAGCTCTTTTGTAATCTGAACTTTAGGTGACGTGGACTCACCCTGCCTCCCTCCACGATGTCTTTCTGCAGGTCAGTAGCGGCGGTCACCAGCATGTGAACAGCCTGGAGATAAGAAAAGAGCAAGAGAAGAAGAAATACTGAGTGAAAATGAATCATGAGTTCATGGAAGTGTGTTTAAAGAGAGAATATGAACTTGTTACCTTCATCAGGTCTGAACATGATCCCAGGATACTGTGAAGAAACAGAGCAAATGACAGATTTCAGGTAAGAAAGTGAAGAGAAGCTTTAAAATTATAATTTCAGACGATACATTATTCATCTTACCTCTGGTTGACTTCCAGCTTAACGCCGGTCGTGTCTCTCTTCGCCTGATTCAAGATCTCCTGAGGAACAAAAACAGAAATATTGAGCATCACAAGGAGAGGATGTAATCCAGGTTTATCCCTCATGATGTGTGTATGTGTGTGTGTGTGCGTGTGTCATTACATCCATCCGCAGCACGGCCTCTTCGATGGCAGTTGATGTAGCGATCATCTCTTTATCCACCACGTATCCCAGCTCTTCTTTCAGCACGTCGCGTCCTTTGGGGCGTAGATCCTGAACGAGATTCACAAAGTTAGAGCTACAGGAGCTGAGGACGGTGAAACGTCAGCCCTGATTCATGGTCCCCAGAGGATGACCATGAATCAGGGCTGACTTTTCGAGTTTCACATGGGTCGACTGCTTTAAAATAAAGTATTTTTGCTTTCAAATACTTTAGTTTAAGACTACATACAAACAAAACTACTGACACTCCCATCAGTCTCAGCTGTCCTTGTCTTCTAGACTCTATCACTGGTTCTCAAACTGTGGGGTGCACCACCCTGTTGGGTCATAGAGCCTCTGCAGAGGGGTCGTGGATGCCGAGGGGAAAACATGGAGTTGAATGTTTTTTGTTGATGTTACTCTGCTAACCTTTGCACCTTCAACATATCATGTCATTGACGACTCCTCTCTCACCTGTCCCAAAGCGAGGATGCGTTGGACGGTGTATCGGACCGCGGTGGGATCCGCTCTCGGTAGACTGGCCTGAATCTTCAGGTCCTTCAGGAACTGGAGGCAGTTGTTGGCACAGTCCCGACAGCTGTCAGTTAAACCTGAAGAAACAGGAGTGAGTGTGTGTCGGTGTCTGTGCGTGATGTGTTTAATATGACGGTCGCAGTGTGAATGTGTCTCTTACAGTCGGCCTGGTCGCTCGGAGCAGAGTGAGATGTTGCTGCTCCGTTGACGATCGTGTCAGCGGCGAGGTGAGAAAACTGCGTGACCGCTCGCAACAAACCGCTCGCATCTGAAAAGAAGAGAGGAGCTTTAGACAATACGAACAGTAAGTCACAGACCTCCAACTATTTCACTGATTTTGGTGGTGGTTGTCAGCAAAAGCCCAAAGCCTGACCACTGGTTGGCTGATGGTCTTCTCCAGATCAACAGCCCACAATATTTAAAGCAACCAACAGTTGACTGTTGCCCAATGTGACAGCAACTCTGCTGTTGCTTTCCTTGATTGTCTCCAAAGCTGCAGACCTAATCAGGAGCTTAATCATCAGCACCTTGGCCCGCGGCGCTCCGTGCACTGAGCCAGAGCTTGAGCCAGTCGTGGACGAACCTCCTCACCCTACACACCTTTTTGCTTTGTGGCTTTCGTTTTGTTTTTAACAATATCCATACAGTACACATTCACATTTACTCGTGTGTCTCACACACTCGCAGTCAAGAGCCACAACACCCTGAATGTGCTCGGGATCTCAGAGGTTTGCGCACCGTTTACATCAGCCTCCACAAGGCGAACAGAAAACTTTAAGAAGAGTCAAATCTGGGGCAGCTGGATTGAAGATGTTTCACCTCTCATCCAAGAGGCTTCTTCAGTTCTGGAAGTGAATCTCCATATTCAACTCTTCTCAAAGAAAGATGACCTGGACGACTGAGAACCTTCACAGCGGCACCATGTCTGCCTTGGGCATACTTGTCTCGGGGTCGGACCTGGAGCCTGATCCACTGCCAACACATACTGTACATGTGGGATGCTAACGGGACACCACCCACAAGGACAAGCTCATAAATGATACGTCCATCTGCATACACAAGCTGTTTCTGGGTAGGCCTCCTTTCCTGGTCGCTGTTCACTGCCTACCTTCTCATGTTGTATCCATCACGTCCTCTTTGTTTCTCTTGTTTGTTTTATATCTTTAAACCTGAACACAGAACTCACTCACCGTTCCTGTTTGCCACGTAGACCAAGTGACTCTGCTGCATTTTGTCGATCGAACCCAGAGTGATTTCAGCTCGGTTCACCAAATAATCTGAAAAAACAGGAAGAGAACCGGTGAGACACACAAAATCACAACCCTTTTCTTCAAACTTATTACTCACTATAACGCAGCTGTAAGCAGACATAAGTGCATTTTAAAGAGGTTTTTACCAGGCGAGCTGATGCAGCAGACGTGTATGGGATCGTCCAGTTTGGCCACAGCGTCCAGTATGATGCCCTCGGCCTCCACCACAGCACACTGCAGCAGACAGAACTGCTCCTCCTGCAGCTTGTGGGTCAGCTCTCCTTCACGACAGGCCTGATTCAAACAAACGCTCGTCAGTAACTGTGAGATTTAAAAACAGCGTCACCGTGCGGGCACGAACGCAGCGCAGCACCTGTTGCTGTAACTGAGCGTGCAGGTGTCCCATCTCCATGCTGCTCCGCTGCCTCTCCTGCTCCAGGGAGCTCTGGTGGAGCTGAGCTTGCTGTCTGAGGGAGTTCAGCTCGGCCTCCTGGTCCCTCACCGAGCGCAGCAGCACCTCCCGCTCCGCCTGCAGCCCCGCCAGAGTGCTGCTCAGCTGGGTGCCACTCTGAGGACCAAAACAACTGTCAGCATCTGTTCTCTCTTTTAAGAGGACTTGTAGACGACGTCAGTGAAGTCACAGGAAGTATTCCTACCATCTCTTTGCTCTGCAGGGCGCTGTTTGCACGAGCCAGCTCTGCTCGTGTCGAGTCCAGATCTCGTCTCAGTCGGTCGATCTCCAGCTTCTGCTCCGCGTTGATGGCGAGCTACGGGAAGGAAAATATTAAAATACTCAGCTGCAAGAAACATCCTGCATTCAGAAGCTAACTTAAGTAAAAGGATGTAAGTACTCGCCTGTTTTCTTATTCTATCTGAGGTTTTTGGATTAAGAGAGTTTATTTAGCTGAAGACGGAGGTGTGAGGTTTCCACTGGACAGGAAGGGGATGCAAAACTGTAATCTGTAAAGTAACTAGCTTCTTTGTGTTTGTCTCTAGAGATTTAAGCTGATCCGGACCTCTCAGAGGTCCAAAAGAGACGGTCGTCGTCAGTCGGTACCTGTTGCTGCAGCTGAGCTCTCAGAGCCTCCAGCTCTCGGTTCAGCCGGTCTCTCTCCAGGTCCAGGGAGCCCTGCTGCTGCTGCGCCTGCTGTCTCAGCGAGGACAGCTCGGCGTCTTTCTCTCTGGCAGAGCGAAGCAGCACGTCGCGCTCCGCCTGCAGAGCTGCCAGGCTGCTGCTCGTCTGAGATCCCTCCTGAAGAACAACAGACACACATTTTTACCGATAATACTTACTGTAAAGTAATGTTTTTATAATTATTATTATCATCGAGTCTCACCCTCTCCTTATCGTCCAGAGTGCTGCGAAGGAGAGCCAGCTCTGCTCTTTGCTCCAGCAGTTCTTTGCTGAGTCGCTCGGCCTGCTGCTGCAGATTCGTCTGATGAGGAGACACATGTTCAACATTCAGGGGTAATATTCAGGGATCATGATACGAGGAGGTGATGCTAGCTGTCTCACCGTGTTTCTCTTCTCCTGACGTAGATTTTCCAGCTCGTTCTCCAGCTGCTGTTTGGCTCTCAGCAGATCGTCTTGGCCTTGTTTTGTGCTCGACAGAAGCTTCACCGTTTCTGCGTTCTGCAAAAACACATACATGCATCTATCTTCATATTCACTGCACAGATAAGAGTGATGTCGATCTTTCGATCAGGGGCAGCGTACCTTCTTCATTAAGTCAGCGTGGCTGGTGATCAGCTCTGCGTGTCTCTCTTTGAGTTGACTGAATCGAACCTCTGCAGCCTGAGCTCTCGCTGGGATGGAGAGGACACAACGCCTCAACAAAAGATTCAGTAACAATCGAGCAGCTTTTTCACCCGGAAAACAAATCTCCATACTCACTGTCCGCCTCCTTAAAGCCGATCTGAGCCCCGACGCTGATGGCGTTGGCGTTCCGCAGACTCTCCACCTCCATCCGCAGGTGTTCGTTCTCCACCATGGCCATCTGTTTGTGGGTGCGCTGGTCCTCGACCTCGGCCTCCAGACGATTCACCTGAGCCTTTAACTCAGTGACACACCTCTGAGCCTGAGGAGGAGAAGGACAACTAAAAGACTGCAACTAAGAGAAGACTACAACTCCTGTGTGTATGTTTCACCTTTACTGTGATATGTGATGCAGGACTTACCTCAGACTTGATGAGCTGCAGCTCTGGTTTGAGCACCTCCAGCTCTCTCTTCAGACTGTCATTCTGTGAGTCCCTCTGTTCGAGCGAAGCGTCAGGAGCTCCCATTTGGCTGAGCAAATAGTACTGTGATGATAAAAACGCTGTGTTAGCCGTGGAGGAGGTGGAAACCAGGATTAACCCTTTGACTCGCGTGTGAACAAACCTGTGGGATCTGCTGTGTTTCTCTAAACTCCGGCTGCGGCTCCGGTTCTTCCTCCTCGTGACGCTCCTCGTTGGGCATCACCACCACCGGCTTTTTGTACTCACCCAAGGCGGCGGCACGCAGGAAGTTTGGAGGAGCCTGTGCACAGAGTACACGTGCATGATGGGAAAACAGCACAAAACAAATGTATGTATGTATACGTGGGAACATTTCCAAAGAGCTGTTACTTACATCTGGGAGATCTGGGATCTGGATGACACTTTTAAAGAACTCCATTTCTCTGGCTCTGTCGAAGAACTGTGTTAGTCTGCAGGAGAAAACACCGCTGTCACTGCGAGGACCCACAAATATGATATAAAAGCGTGTTTTTGTCTAATAATACACACAGCCTACCCTGTAAAGAGATCACGGAAACGCTCTCGATGTCCCAGAAGAACATCTGGAGCGATGCCTACAAACCAGAGCACACGGTGGATTTCAGGCTCGATGTAACACGGTGAGGTTTCGATTGAATGAAAAAACAGATTAAGTCACTCACGGCTGTGAAGTTTGAACATCATCAGGACGGAGAAGTGGTAAAGAAAGCTGCAGTCCAGTATGAGCGGGATCAGAGGAGTCAGTCTGCACTGTCCGGCCGGAGTCGTAGATTTGGCCCCGTTGGCGTCGAGCTGACGCAAAACTTAAGACGAGAAAGATATGAAATATAAATCAAATTAATCCCATTACACGAGTACTGTGTGTATCAAAGCCTTCGTCCTTTGTGTCCACTATTGTCCAAAAACTATTAATAACCAAGAAATGAAGCCAAAAAACTGCAGTTCCTCAAACGTCCACTTGAGGCTGGCTCCAGAAGTGAGTCAGTCTCCATAAGTCCCCATGTTCAAATGTCCAACTTCACAGCAGAAATAAACATGTTTACAGCCTGGTACAAAAAACAGTTTTGGTCTCAGAAACCTGTTGGTGACGTCACGGACACGATGTCCATGTTTTATCCTGCGGACTCACCTGTCTCAGACATCTTCAGTCCAGCGTCCAGGTAGTCCAGCAGCTCCTGTGTTATGTCTAACCTACAACACATGAAACACACGCTTATGAAGCATCGTGGCAAACAGTGTATTCACGTGGCAGCTGCTCAACAACAAGAACACACACTCACACTTTGGTCGGGTCATTTCCTACTTCCCTGTCCAACGTCTCGTCACTCGCCTCCAGGTTGCCTGGAATCGCCTTGTGCTGTGAAGACAGAGGTTGTCACATAACTCTGAAACTACGGTGGGTGAGTTTGATAAGTTTGCCAGCAGATTGGCATCCACAATCAGAGCTGTCGCTTCTTTTGTGAGATTTCCACGACTTGGTTGGGGTAACACTGGAGAAAGAATCAGCGTGAGAAAGAGTTTTAATATTTTTACCTTTGCGTGAAATTCCATTTTGAGGCAGAGAAATTTGGCAGACAAAGCAACAATGTGACCGTATCGATCGTGCAGGTTTCCCTGGAGAAAAGAAATCACAGGTTGAAGATGTCACTCGTTCATTTTTTGATTGTTTGATTGTTAAAACTGACTCAACAGTAAAAAGCTGCTCTAACATTAACAGTCTAATAATAACCCCTGTGTACGGGTCACACACTGTTTGCCCTCCTGCCCTCTAGGAGGCGTTACAGGACTGTTTATACTGTATCTGACCTGCAGTGTGTTCATATGTAGCTTTACTCTGTATATAATGTCCACCAGGTGCACTGTATATTTATTACACTTATTCCTGCAACTGCACATGCTGTATATGTTTGAGTGTGTCCATTTTACTCTATTTATACTGTATATATATTGAAGTATTCAAAATATATGCCACTATATTATTAATATACTGTATGTCTATACATGTGTACATTAATCTGAACGTTACTGCACTTTTGTGCACGTCTGGTTAGATGCTTCATTATATTTCAGTCTCGGTACTTTGTGCACTAAATGAATCTGATCTATAGTTTTCTGATAATACTTCTGCACTTTTACTGAAGCAATGAATGCAGGACTTTGACTTGTAACAGAGTTTTAATAAATCTCAGTTACTCACCCAGAGGACGCCCATATCTTTAACGTTGCGGCAGTATCTGTGAGAGTCTCTGACAGCCTGCAGGTCAGAAGAAGTTTGGAAAAACGGATGAAACAAAGACGAAACGTGACGTAAACCAAAGAGATCCAGAGGATGCAGAGTCAGACTCACATTTCTGTGCCCGTCCCGGAGAACTTTGTGCAGCAGGTAGCAGAACTTCCAGCTGACCATGGCGTTGCTGGACAGAGGCAGGTTCAGGATGTAGGACCAGAAGGTGGTGGCTCCACCTTCCTTATGTGTGCCCATGATGATGTCTGCACAGCTGTTAAGGAAGCTTCAGAGTACTGATGCACAAGATGGAGGAAATGAAGCATAAAACAACAAGTGGGTGAAGTTTTTCATCATAAAACTTGATGCTGCATGCAACATGTGACCTGCATCCCCTCCAGCCCTCAGCTGTGCTTTGGTGTTTAAACAGACAGAGCTGCTCACAGAGCTGTCTGTGAATACTGTGGAGTGTAAAGAAAGGATACTGCGCACATATTTCTCTTTGGGCGGTGTTTCAGTGCTGGCGACAGTTTTGCTGATGCTGTGGAGCTGAAAGAAAAGAGACAACACACATCAACAGGTAAAACAGCTGCCATACAAGTCAACAAGTCGCGGAAATAGATAAGACTTAACAGATAAGATAAAAACAGAAAGACAAAGCTGGATTTGGGCACAGCATGTCCTCAAGCCAAATTAAAGAAGAAATATAGACATTTGCAATATTTTCATTGAGATATTAAACCTGTAATAAGTTGTTTCTGTTGGTTTTAGCTCTAAATTTAAAGTCCCAGGTAACAAACGCGTCACTTTTTCTGAATTTAACAAACTAAAAACAATCTCTGGACTCAAAGTTAACAAAATAAGACATAAAACGAATTCTGCCCAGATGAATAAAAGCTGAATTACTCACCTGTTGTTTACCAAACTGCTCTTTCTCCGCAGCCAAAGCTTTTTCCGTCTTGTTGTCGCTCTTGTTCTTCGTTTTGCTCATGTTGTGGCCGCGGAAACTTTAAAAGTCTATGAATCCACAGTGGTCAGGCTCCTCACCTGTCCTCTCCAAGTGATCTCCAGAAGTTTCCTCCAAATCAGTTCATCACAGCCTCCTTCCAGTAAACAAAGCGCTCTGTTGTGCGTAAAAAGCTCTCCAACTGCGTAAAAACGCGCACTGGATTAAACTCGCCAAATAAGTGAAAGGTGCGTCTGTCAGGTAATCAAATACCTCTGATCTGTAGTTTTTTTTTTTTTTAGATTACAAATTAAAAGTAGAATCTATCAACAGCTATCGACATTTCCTCCGAGTCACCAGACACATCTGAAGGCAGCGAAACTGGAAAGACAATATAAGGACGCAGCAGTGAACAGCCTTGTAGGACTGGTTTCACATCTCACCCACTTCACACAATGCAGCCTGTTTAAATCTCAAACAAGAAGTCATCTCGGTACATCCCCCCAAAAACATGCAGATAAATCCACTGGCACCAAATTAAAAACAAGATTAAGGTTCTAAAAATGTTTCAAGTTCATGGCCGTGTATTTTTATTATTATTTTCAGCTGAGTTCAAAGTGTATTAATGTACATACAGGTTCAGAGTTTGCAGTAATAATGATTTAGACAACTTTACATAACAAAATAATCTGTCTGGTTGGTGCCATGTTGAGAGCATGAAAAGTTTCAACTACCTGTTGGAGGAAAGTAAAAAGCTGTTATGTCTTAACACACCCAAACTAAAAGGAGGAACTCTTCAACTGAACCTTTTACACCCTTGATGCCACCACACCCCGTGGACAAGAATAGAGAGAGAGAGAGAAGCACCATGAAACTTTAAGTCAGGGTACTCCCTGCAACACATGGACAGAGGAAAGAAGGCTTTAAGTGATCAACTGTTAAAGGAATAGTTTAATATTTTTGGGGAAATATGTTTATTTGTGTTGTTGCTGGGAAAAGACTGATGCTGCTTTGATGTCTAGCTGAGATGGAAACAAGTTTGTCTGTCTCAGTCTGAAGTGTAAAAAACAACAAGCTAGAAATAGTCTGGCACTGAACAAGAACTTACTCTAGGTTTTGTAAGTAAGCAGCAGCCAGGAGGAAGTTTTCTGCAAAACCACAAGACAGGTACCAAACCTGCAAGACATTTTGGGAATGTCTAGAAAGTTCTCTGCTTTGCTTTCTGGCCAACAGTTAGATGAGAAGATTGATACCACTCTTATATCTGTACGTTAAATAAAGACTCACCTGGACACCAGAAAACAAGTGAGACAAGATAGATTTTTGGAAATATGTTTATTTACTTTCTTGCTGGAAATTAGAAGTTATAGAAAAATGTGATTAAATGAATTGAATTGTGATTATACACAACTTCTTGTCACCATCGTGTGGTTTAAATGATTAATGGACATGGCAGTGACCCAGATCCCGGTGAAGACACTCCAGGAACACTCTGAGGTATGCTGCCAAACCAGAAAGACGCCTCTGACATCGACAACAGCGTGAGCAGTAAGAACGAGGAAAGACGTATGTAAGTCTTTTATATCAGAGACTGAGCCTGCCGTGGACAGCAGAGCGCTGACGTGTCCATCTGTCTCCCTCTCCTGGTGAAAAACATCCTTCAGCAGACTGGAAGGAGTCTGAGCTGTGGCTGTCCACTCGAGGCTCCATAAGTCCCCATGTTCAAATGTCCAACTTCTTCCCACAGACTGTCACTGTGATCAGCAGCTAAAACCAGACACAGTGAAAATAACATTACTCTGCACATCTGTGCAATACCTGTACATTATAATTTATTTATTCATCCACTGTTTACATTTAGTCTGTTGTACATAGATATGAATATACTGTCATATCCACCTACCTCATGTAGAGAACCGTTTGTTCCACCGTTACACCATCACCAGTCCTTTATCCAGTTTACAATGTCAATAAATACTCATGTGCATATATATCTATATCTATGCAAATATATGTGCCTTTTAAATGTGCAAATAGTTATGTTTTATGTTTTTATGTTTTTATGTTCATGTTTGTGTCTACCTGTCATGTCCCTTGTCTTTTAAACTGTCACACAAGTCTGACTCCAGTTACACTTTTCTCTCGTAGTACAAACATCAAACAGAACAGAGGACTTGACAGGTAGACGTAGACAAAAACATAAACAGGAGAGGAGATATAGATATAGATATATATGTATAAATATCTGTATGTATAGACAAGGATATTTAGGATATTGCAATGGAGCATAGTACAAGGATGAAGTAATAAATATACAGAATGCAGGAGGAAAAACTGACATCTGGGGGATAGTGGTGTTGATTTGGGGGTCGTGGGCTGTAAAGTTTGGGAACTCCTGGAGTAATAGAGTAGAAAACCAGTAGAGCCAGAAGGAGGCAGTAAAAACCCCCAAGGAAGAAGAAGAAGAAGAAGAAGAAGAAGAAGAAGAAGAAGAAGAAGAAGAAGAAGAAGAAGAAGAAGAACCTGCTGCTGTTGCTGCTGTGTGCGTGTTCGTCCTCCGGCCACCAGGGCGGCGCTACTGCGCATGCTCACCCCGCATCATCATCACCAGCCACCTCCAACAAACTAAAACAAGAAGCGCTCACTCGGCGTGCTCGCAGTGCGCTAACTGACGCTTCAAACCAACAAGAATGAGTCCACAAGAGTCAAACTAACGTCTAGAATAATGCGAGCGGCTTCAACGGACGGACAACAGATTTAAGAGTAACAAAAAAAATCGCGGGGTACGTAAAAAAAAAAATAAAACTGGACGTTTCTTCTTCTTCTGTCTTTATTCAGTTAGCGGTGTTAGCGTTAGCTCGGTTAGCACGCTAAGCTAAAGGGTGACAGCCGGGTGAGTCAACGTTACCTGATGAATGAAAGCACCGAAACTACACCCGGACTACACCCGGGGATGTTTGCGTTCACCCCCCGCACGGCTCAGCTCGTCTCCATGGTTACAGTGTTACTCATAAACCCTCCGTTAAAACACACTTTGTTGCTAAACGGCTCTGTTTTAACAGCCGCATGTGTTAGCCAGCTGGAGCTAAGTTCTGCTAACAAGCCAAACTATGAATCTAAATAAATTTAAATCAATAAATAAATGATTGAACCTCCCGCTGGAGCCGACGTGGAGGCTGTTTGACTGTGTCACGGTGTCAGCTAGCTGCTGCTGCGGCTGCTCGTGTGGTCTGTGCCCGGACATGCAGAGTGTTGGCCGGGCAGGCAGGCAGGGAGGCTAGCATGATGAAATACTGGCAGGAGGCTTGTTCATACACACACACACACACACACACACACACACACAGTGTTAAATAACAAACACCTGCACATCTATCTATAATTCACAGCAGCTTACAGGATGTTTAATTTCTAAAATAATGTCTGTGTTTTCATTTAGATAATTTGTGATGGCTAGTGAGATGGATTCTGGTTCTTCGGAGAGCAGATCAGAGCACGGGACGTTCGATCCTGATTCAAAGTACCCACTGAAAGTCCTCTACTGCGGAGGTACGGTACGGTAAGGCTGGGTTCACGCGGGATCAGACGCTTCGGCAAAGACGGAGGCTTTTCCATTCATTTCAGTGGAGGTGCACCCGGCAGTCTGCTACGCAAGGGGTGTCAGCAAAAAAACAGCCCGGTGTGCGGGAGAGAGAGGTTGATCCAGATCCAACTGAGCGGAGCGTGACATGACGAGCCAGTCAGACACTCAGATCGGCCTGAAATGTCTCTGAAACTGTCTCTGAGACTATCCAGACTATTCATGGACTAAACTCTGATCATCTACCTGTGTGTGTTCTGACTTTATTTCACGTACCAGCTTCTAAATCTGAGTCCGACTCGCAGATAGAGAGAGAGCAAAAAGTTATTTCCTGATTGTTTCACAGCGGTTACATTCAGCACGTATAGACACGCCCACCTCAGCCCCCCTCACCACCACCGGACAGCCCTGCTGCGACTTGCCGCGGCGCCTGATCCCAATGTGTGAATTCACGCTAAAAATATATAAACGTCTCACTGTGTTTGGCGTCTTCACAAGATTTATTTTGGTGCCTTTTTCCGAACGTGACGATGTGATTTATTTCCCTCCGCAGTGTGCTCTCTGCCTACGGAGGTAAGTCTGAGTGTACCGAGCAGATTCGCTCGCTGATGTGTCGACTGTCGTTCAACACGTGACTGAACCTAAACTGTTGTGTTCTGCAGTACTGCGAGTACATGCCTGAGCCGGCCAAATGTAGGCACTGGCTTGAGAAGAACTTTCCAGATGTATTTGCCAGGATGACTGTAGGTGAGTGTCATTAAAGATTTCCTCAGCGTTTGTGGGCTCAGAATAGAGCCGGGCTGTGTCAGTGTCAGTGTATGGATGTGGTGTTGTTGTGGTTTATGCTTTTCTGTATAATTCAACCCTCAAACCAGCTTTTTCAGACGAAAACCAGCGTATGATGTCGTCACACTTTAGTGTAAAGTATTGACGTACTACACATTGTTCTATAAATACACACAGCGGCCTCCCTCTGCTGGTTGAAACCAGGCTACTGCATCTGAATTTCTGCTATTGGCTGATCTGGTGGCAGCTTTCATCTCCAGACTCCCAGATTCACATGCAGCCTCTCTGAGTTGCTGTCTTAGTCAACGTTTCGACACGTTTAGCACACGGTAACATCACAAACAGCCGTGATTGCCAAAGCACCAGCGGACTTCCCGTGTGCTCCCAGCGCCGACACGGTTTGGAGTTTTGACATCCGAGAGCTCAGAGAAGCTGACGCTGCAACACGTTTCCACAAGAAAAAGCAGCAGCTGTCCTCTTACTGAACAAAGATCCAGGTATCCAGAAGGTGAACGCTTTGTCGCTGGATTGGTTTTAATATTCTCCTGTTTGTTTTCTGTCGTACTGGTCCGGCAGCGAACGCACCCAAGCAGGAAACCGGCACTGGAGAAGCGCCCCCTGCAGGCGAGGACGAGGAGAAGAAGAAACAGAAGAGAGGTACGCTGTCAAATATTAGCATCTGCTTTCAATCTCATGAGCTGTCACGGTGTTATCCATACATTAAAATATTATTTCCAGGTGTTATCATTCGTGTATCAGTCCTGGTAGATTGTTGAAGTGCATCGACACTACACGAGGTTTAATCTGGTTTATCTTGTTTCCTTTTTAAGGTGGACGAGGTCAGATCAGACAGAAAAAGAAGACGGTGCCTCAGAAAGTCACGATAGCAAAAATCCCAAGAGCCAAGAAGAAATACGTCACGCGGGTGTGCGGCCTGGCAACGTTTGGTAAGAGCTCTGTTGTTTTTTATTATCGTTAATTCTCTGTCTCTTCATCCGCTCCGTTATTTAACACAAACTCTGTGTGACTCTCGCAGATATTGAACTTAAAGAGGCTCAGCGGTTCTTTGCCCAGAAATTCTCTTGTGGTGCCTCCGTGACAGCAGAGGATGAAATAATCATTCAGGGAGATTTTACAGACGACATCATCGACGTGATTCAAGAGAAATGGCCTGAGGTGAGCGCAGACGTTTCTTTGTTCCTTCATTTACGTGTTTCCTTGTTGGGTTTGAGTTCTTTGTGCACAATAATGTGGCGTCCTGCGGCTCTGATGTGTTTTACATTGAGGGCGGTCTGAGTTGACACAAATCAGTCTAAAAAAAAGAACAGACAGACAGAAGATGAATGAGTGTCGGGGTTTTCTGTTTTTCTCACTGTCAACAAATCCAACGAAAAGACCGAAACCAGCAACATGTCAGTGTCTCTCAGCACTGAGCCAGTTTCTCCTACTGAAGGTGGAACGCTTTAAACATGGGTCACAAATATAAAGTTTCATTTTTAAAGATGTCTTCCTGAAATTTACATTTACAGAGAAGAAAACAATGAAGGTACAGTGTGATAAAGTCTTAGTGCAGCAGTAAGTGCTGTGACAGTTCATAAAGGGACAGATGTGTCATGTCCAGGTGTTGGTAGTGTTGTAGAGGAGGTCCGCTCTGAAGAGCTGGAGGTCTTCAGGAGGTGTTTGAAGGTAGAGAGGGACGCCCCTGATCTGGTCCAGAAAAATCTGGATGAACGAACGAGTATCAGAGCCAGGCGTGGTTCATTGGAGGAGGTAACACGTTAATAAACGGGGTAGATGGAGCATTTGTTGGGGGCTTTCAGCAGTTTGGTGCTCAAGTGCAGAAGTTTTCAAACAGCGGTGTCGTCGTGTGGTTTGTAGAAGGTCACCACCAACAGGAGGAAGAGATGTTTGAACTTGTGTCACATTTTTTGGAAGTGAAGCAGTGCGGCTGAGATTATCACTGATCACACACATAAACAGACATTCAGCTGGTTTTAGTCTTTTCACGGGAACGTCTAACGTCTTCTTCGTCTCTCTGCTGCAGGTGGATGATGACAGCATCGACGATCTGGGTGAAGTGAAGAAGTGAAGACCAAATATGCACTTTTACTGAAATGGATGTGACCTGTAACAGCGACAGACCTGGCCAAATGTACACACATTAAGTCATTTTATACCTATTTTATTTACTGTTCATAAAAAGCTGCGGACTTGGGCCACTCACTTGGCATATTTTTTTTTTTGGTTTGTTTTTTTTTTAGTTCATAGCTGCTTTCTCTCGTTTGCCAAAGGTGTGGTATGACGTGAATCCCTCCCAAATGTTCTTCACTCAAACGAAACTGTAGGCTAATAAATTTCAGTCTCCACCTTTCACCTGAACACTCACGTCTTCTTTCACTTTGTTTTCTCGTTCTTTCATCGGGTGTGCTGCAAAAAAACATTAAAACGTTTCTTCTTCAGGGTTTCGATTGGTCGTGCTCGCCTTGTTTTATCTCGGTAAATGGCCGCAGGTTACTTGTTTTTCAGGCGTCCTGCTCGTTCCCCATGAGTGAACCTATTCCCCCTGCATAATAGTTTTATAATGAGGACACACTCCCCAGACAGATAACATTTACAGTTGTTTCCGCACTCCTCTGGGTCAATACCACTTCCCCCCGGAGATAACACATAGTGCACAGATGTTCACTCCACTTAAGAATTAGCATGTTTGTCCAAGAAGCGCAAACACTGTTCCCTACCAAAGAAGAAGTCAGCTGGTCCGACGCTATAAAGCGCAGCAGGTCAGTGTTGATGCTTCATTATCGGTTCAGAGGATGAATCTCTCTCAGGCGGACGTGTGCTGCGCTTTCGAGTCGCCCATCCTGGATCAGGTTTTACCTCCCATCCTGTTTTTGGAGTTCATGTTTGGACTGATGGGGAACTTCGTTGCCCTGTGGATGTTCATCTTCCACATGGACGAGTGGAAGCCCAACGCCGTGTACCTGACTCACCTGGCTGTAGCAGACTCCATCGTGCTGTTCTGCCTACCTTTCAGGGCTGACTACTACAGGCGTGGAAAAAACTGGCTCCACGGCGATGCCATGTGTCGTATCCTGCTCTTTCTGCTTGCCGCCAACCGTGCGGCGGGGATCTTCTTCCTCACGGCCGTGGCCGTCGACCGTTACTTGAAGATCGTCCACCCTCTGAACCGGATCAACCAAATGGGCCTTGGCTACGCTCTCTGGGTCTCTCTTGGCCTCTGGGGTTTGATTTTTCTCGCCACTGGATATCTTCTTGCCGACGAGCACTTCTTCTACAACAGCAACCGTACACAGTGTGAGAGTTTCAACATCTGCATGGGCTTCAGCCCCCTCTCCACCTGGCACAACACCTTCTACGTCGTCCAGTTCTTCCTTCCCACTTCGATCGTCGCTTTCTGCACCATCAGAATCACGTGGCAGCTGAGAAACAGGACTTTGGTCGTAGATGGGAAAATCAAACGGGCCATTAAGTTTGTCTGGGCTGTGGCTTTAATCTTCATTATCTGCTTCTTTCCCAGCACGATATCCCGCATAGCTGTGTGGATCCTAAAGGCATATTATGATGAATGCAAATACTTCGAAGAGGCCAACCTGGCGTTCTACACATCGGTGTGTTTCACCTACTTCAACAGCGTCCTCAACCCTGTTGTGTATTATTTCTCGAGCCCTGCCTTCAGCGGCACCTTCAAGAAGCTTCTGAATAAGTTGCTGGGAAGGAACGATCCACAGACCACAGCTTCAACTCAGAACCAATGATGGTAGAAGGGTATAAAGCACAAAGATGCTTCCCCTAGAAATTGCCAGTTTCTGAACTTTTCCATGAATGCATACTGTGTGGTAAGGGTCTGGCTATTGATTAAACCTTTATTATCCTACTGCATGAGTATAATAAAACATAGAGAAGGAGTTTTGTAATGAAAAGGGTTATATATTCACCGCAAATGATTGTAAAAGTCCAAAAATAGGCATTGAGCCATGGATATTAGTTTGTTTTGTCCTGAAGTAAGTCTGGTTCCTTTAAAGGACCAGTGTGTATCATTTAATGGTTTCTAGCAGTGTAGTTGCTAGATTGCAACACCCTCCACTCACCCAAAATCCATTTCCAGAGCCAATGTTTAGTTTGTCCCTTCTGGGCTACGATTAAGTCTTTGTCTGCTGTTACATTTTTGTTTTTAATGGATAAATCAAACATTAGGATAATACTTTTGTGTCTTTTCATGTTTTTGTGCTTGAGAAATAAGAAAGGGCTGCAGCTAATGATAATTTTATTTATTGACTGATTGCTGGTTATTAGTGTGAGCCATTACTTGCCTTGTAAAAAGTCAGAAAACAGTGAAGAAAATGAGTTTGTTCTATCCAAAAGTTAGTTATTATATTCTGTAAATAGACACACCGGACCTTTAATTTCCAACTGATATTATAAAAGCACTTTATTTTATATTTACATTCTTTGTATGCTGTTACATTTTGTAATCCATAATAAATAACATTTCCAACTAATATGACATAATACATGACATTTTTACTTGTGTTGGTGCTCAAGAAATTGTTTTTGAATTGTTTTTTATTTTTTGATGCTCGGATGTCCGAGCTTACGTTCGGTCCCGTGAAGGCGGCATTAGTTCCCACGGTGATGTCATCGGGCTGGGCTAGGAAAAACATGTAACGGTGCGAGCAGCGAGGTCCGCTACACCGACCAAACCTGACCCACAGCATCCCTTTACCGACACCCCGTTCACCGAGAGAGACAAAGTAAGCTTCCACAACAAGTCTTCCCGCACCTGTCTGTCTTTATTCGCCTTTAGTAACACCTCGGCGGGGTTTTTTTTCAAGCTAGCCTGGCTAACGTTGGCAGTTGGAGCGCATTCCAGCAGGGACCGAGCCTCTTAGCTACACGAATATAACCTAAATTAATAAGTTTAAGCACTAGTGAGTAACATATTTAATCAAATTATACCGGCTTTGTGTTATTAAATGTGTAGGAGGCTGAGGAAAAAGTGTTACACCCAAGTTATCCATAGATGAAGCAAGTAAGAGCCCAACCCAGACACAAACAGACAGCCGCCGGGGCCGGTCTCATCATCACCCGTCTGTCAGCTGTGATTTCTGCATCCGTGGTTCGTATATTTAAAGCTAAAGAGGCTCAGGGTGTGCTTGTTGTTTTGGTCTGGCAGCACCGGCTTGGGCGGGAGGGTGCAGCCGTGTTGAGGTGATGTTACAGCGGACACAAGGCTGATCCTGTTTACCTGGTTAGTAGAGATGGGAAGTTCGGTTCTTTTTAGGGAGTCGGATCATTTGACTCAGCTCATCAAGAAAAGCCGACTCTTTCGGCTGCTTGTTGTTTTGGTCTGGCAGCACTGGCACGATGAGGAGGGAGCAGCCGTGTTGGGGTGATGTTACAGCGGACACAAGGCTGCTCCTGTTACCTGGTTATCATCGTGAGGCATATTTAGTGATGGGAAGTTCGGTTCATTTTAGGGAGTCGGATCATTTGACTCAGCTCACCAAGAAGAGCCGGCTCTTTCGGCTGCCAAACGGCTTTTCATGTTACCACTTAATAATTTGGTCAAATTTAGCGCTGTGACTTATGATTTGTATGTGTACACATACATATCATGTATATATTCAATACATCCTTTGTACTGAAGCATTCAAAAGTGAAAATTACATATCATATCAATAAATTGCTGTAATCAGTTATTTTCATTGCAGACCCCTTGCAGCTCTCTGAAACCACCCAATGAATGCACTAACTTGCTTGTAGAACCACTCTGCTACACAAAGCAGATAGAAACACCCATAAAAACCTTTAAAAAAGGATAGCTAGTGACTGTTGGATGCACAGTTCTCGTGTGTCTGTGAAGGTTTTGTTTGTGGAACCTGCTCGATACGACAGCTCGGCTTTGCAAAATTCTGCATTCTGCCTTTGTGTTTTCAAATTTTTTAAAAATGGGTCCAAATGCTGCTTCTTTTTCTATCACTCAACGGCTCACGTACTGGAGCCGGCTCCCACTGTTTACTTAAAAGATAAGAACTTAAAATATATTTTAGCATAATCACTGCTTACTGCAGGGCTATTGAGGCCACGCCCCCTACCTGCACAGGTGATTTCTGTACCTGGACCACACTTTAGAGCCCAGAGCACACAGAGACTATTGAAGACACACATTTCGCTTGTGGACTACATAATATTGTTCAATAAAATAATTCAGACTTGATAAAGTTCTGCTTTATTTTCTTACTTTAAATTGTTGGATGCTGATTCGGTGGTGTGAGTGCAGGGTGTGAAACATAACGTCTGTCCTGACCTGGCCTCTCTCTCTCAGTGAATCATCTGTTTTCTGAATAAAAAGGGAGCCCAGTCAGGCCGAACACCTACAGATGATCTTTGAGACGGAGGAATGTCTCAGTTTGGTGTCTGAGGTGGAAAAATCAGCATCAGCTTTCGCTGAGCCGCGAAGACACGAGTCCAGCTGGATGTCACATTTATTACACGGGTGAAAATAAATAGTTTTGTTATAAACAGTGAGCTGTGACTCGTCCATTATACCAGGATGTAACGTTTGAAGGCAGTGGAAATTTATTAACTAGTCGATGAACAGAAAAACAATCAGCAGCTGTTTTAATAGTTGAATTATTGTTTATTTTAATGACTTTGGGTTTGGTGACAGCACAGTGGGCTTTAGGAGACTGTTGGGGTGGAGGGTTGGGAGTGGATGGGGGGTGTCAGGGTTTTATTGTGTGAAGCACTTTGTGTTACATATTTTGCATGAAAAGTGCAATACAAATAAAGTTTGTTTGATTGATGTTTCACCAAAATGTTGTCTTAAACTTTGAGTGTGTTCATGGTGACGTTGTTTTTGTTTTCTTCCAGCTTCCTTCCATCACATTGGGACTTTGTGGGGTGGTGGGGAAGGCCTAGTCCTCCCTACCCATCATGGACAAACAAGGAACCATGAGTACACCAGGCAAGGTCAGCGGGCTCAAACCCCCGAGTAAAATCAGCCGTCCATCCGGGGTCCCAACAAAGACGTCTCCGTCGTCTGGTATGAACATTTGTGAGTAAAAGATGAATATGAGTGAAGGTGATATCACGCAGCTTAGGACGGTTTGCTTTGCTGTTTGCTCTGAGTGATCTGTTAAAACTTTAAGTCCATCCTTTGATCAGCTTCACTGACTGACTCATTTCAAAACCCGTCACAGAAACTGAGATTAAAAAGTTCAATTATTACAGTTCACCAACGACAGGCAGGTGAAGATTCACATTATTCTCATCCAGAGCTGAAATGATTCCTTAATTAATCAATGAGTTGATTGACAGAAATTAAATTGAACATTTTTTAAGCAAAGAAGAGCTGCCAGCTTCTCACATGACATATAAACATTTTCTACAAGACCTGATGAGCAGATAATGAAAATAATCATCAGTTGAACTTGAGATGATTACTGCTACAATGATAATATAAAAACTTTATTTATATCACACGTGTCTTTTAGTTATGAAGCTCATCAGAAGCAGATTAGATCACATACAGGAGGAGCATCTCTGTAACTGTCCAGGTGAAAACACACCTCTTGGTTTGGAGTGATGGTCAAAGGTAGAAAATAAAACATAACTGTGACTGCAGGCGCTCCAAAGCCAGTTCCTCCTGAGAAGACTCCCGGCACTGTGACGTCCCCGACCCAGGAGGGAAGTGCGGACTTCCAGATCGGAGAGAGAGTCTGGGTCAACGGCAACAAGCCCGGCTACGTGCAGTTCATCGGGGGCACGCAGTTCGCTCCCGGGCAGTGGGCGGGCATCGTGCTGGACGAGTCTATCGGGAAGAACGACGGGTCCGTGGCGGGAGTCCGGTACTTCCAGTGCGAGGATGGTAAAGGGATTTTCACACGGCCTTCGAAGCTCTCCAAAACTGCACTGCCAGAGAAGGAGGCGAACGGGAGGCAGGCCAGCCCGGCACCGGGAGCAACGGCACCGAGCGAGCCCGCACCTGCTGGCACTACCTCAACAGGTAACACGTTGATCAGTGGAAACACAGAAAACAACGTTCTGCTGTTTGGTTGATCTAAAACTAACGTCTCTGTGCAGCTCAGGGCACCAGCATAAAGACGAGTGCCGCACTTAACCGAATGCTCACGTCCAGCGAGTCGGTGTCGAACATCTCGGACCCCGACTCCACCAAGAAGATGAAGAGGGAGCTGAGGCTGGGAGACCGAGTGCTGGTAAGAAGCTCCATCTGCTTTGGATGCAATTGCATGTGTTTCTTTGATACTTCAGATTAAACTGTAGATTGGCGTTAAAATTTGCATGTCTGGGGTGTCGATTAGCTCAGCTGGTAGAGCATCCGCCTCATGTACAGGCTCAGTTCTTGCCACAGCAGAAAACAAAAACAACATGGAAATCAGACAAAAATGTTTACCGCTGTGTGAGAGGCATGAAGGGCGGCGTGTCGCCTGTACATCATCAGCCTGCAAAGCATTTCTGTAGTCATCTGTGTAGAAAACATAAACCCGACTCCACTTAAGCAAAGTATCAAATATGCTTACTCAAACTGTGTTAAGTGTTCGTCAGAGGAGTTCAGCTATAAATATTGGATGAGTGGGAAAGTCAGTCGGCCACAGGACACCATGAGTACACAGCAAAGATCTTAATTGTGAATACATTTAAAAAAGAGCACGGTAAATTCGACTTTCTTTGCGTGTAGGTCGGCGGTACAAAGGCAGGAGTGGTCCGGTTTCTGGGAGAGACCGACTTTGCCAAAGGAGACTGGTGTGGAGTGGAACTAGACGAACCGCTCGGCAAGAATGACGGAGCTGTCGCGGGGACGAGGTGAAGCCGCAATCTGTTTTTAACAGTCAAACATGAACGTACGCAGAAGCTGCTCCTAAACCGGCTGCTCTCCTCTCAGATACTTCCAGTGCATGCCCAGGTACGGCCTGTTCGCTCCTGTCCACAAGGTGACACGAATCGGCTTCCCCTGCACCACGCCCACCAAGGCCAAGAGCTCACGGAGGAGGTCCACCCTGAAGAAGAGCCCGAGCGCCTCCTCCATCAGCTCGCTCAGCTCCGCCACCTCCTCCATCAGCGGCAAGCCCAGCCGAGCGGGACTGGTAAGACTCCGACTGCGCTGTGGTGTTTTCTGTCGAACATACTAAGAGCAAAAGAACACGTAATACAGTTTACATATCAGAGAGCAGAGCAGAACTACAAACACAGCTCTGCTCTTCAGGTTCAGACTGTTTCAACGTCAGACAGGAAACAAACTTTAACCTGTGACACAGAAAACAAATCAAGACATTGTGCTGATACCGAATGTTGTGACAACAGAACAAAGAGTTCAGGTCACACAGGTGACTTTTCTTTCCTCATCTCGAATCGTTTTTCCACCTCCAAACCTCCCACGCCGAGCACAAGCAGACCTCTGTGCACAGAGGACAGGTTAACAGTGACCTGGTGCTGATTTATTAGATCAGAGGCTGCGATGCTTCCTGATTTATGTGTTTTTTTATCAGCATGATGAGGAAATATTTTGAATAAACGTATTTGTCAAGTGATAAAATATTATAAACTGGATTTTATTTGTTTCCTGTCTGCTCGCTTGATGTCAGTCAAACTCTCTGTCGTGTACTTCTTGCATCCTAACCTCAATGTGTTACTTCATATTTTCTATCAAATAACAAACAACATGTTAAATGTGACTCTCCTCCAGCTGACGGAGACGTCTGCTCGCTATGCCCGTAAGATCTCCGGCACCACGGCGCTGCAGGAGGCTCTGAAGGAGAAGCAGCAGCACATCGAACAGCTGCTGGCCGAGAGAGACCTGGAGAGGTGCGAGGTGGCGAAGGCGACGAGCCACGCCGGAGAAGTCCAGCAGGAGCTGACGCTGCTGAGGAAGGGACAGGATCAGGTCGGACACGTGCACGCCAAGAAAGAAACAAACTGTCCAGAATTCTGGACTTAAAGGGCCAGTGTGCAGGATTTAGCGACACCTAGCTGTGTATCTGCTGCATTACAGCTCCCTCGCCTCACCCTTACGGTCTAGATGTTTCTGATTGGATCTAAATGAGATTTGATGCTTTTGGTTTGCATTCACCGTCTCACGCTGAGTGTTCTTCACAGTACGCGGTGGAGATGGAGGCAAAGTTGGATCAGCTGCGTTCGCTGGTGGAGGCAGCAGATCGAGACAAGGTGGAGCTGCTCAACCAGCTGGAGGAGGAGAAGAGGTGGGTGGTCTGGCTTTACCTGACGTGCCACGGTCCGGTTTTGTGTCTCTGTCTGAAATGTTCTGATCGTTCCTGTTTGACAGAAAAGTGGAAGACCTGCAGTTTCGTGTGGAGGAAGCGTGCATCACCAGAGGAGACCTGGAGGTAACTCATGCTTCTGTAACCGACGTTTTCTCTCTCGCTCACTCGACTCGTCAGGCTACCTGTGAGATATTGACACACCAGGATGAAGTGATCACACTCGTCACACCTCGCGCTCTCCTGTGTCAGGATCTCTTTTGTTTCTACTGGCTCTGTTCACATTAAAGGGACAGTTCACCCCAAAATCTAATCTTTTTCCTCGCCTGTGTGTCGGCTGCAGAGATGTCTACCTCAACACTAACGTCTCTTTCCAGAAATCGTGACCCGTTTACTCAAGATGTTTTCGTGTCAGTTACACCCACCAACCGTATCACTGCACATATTCTATCCCCAACAGGATGAAATAGTTCCTCTCTGTCTAAACCGAAGAGGACGTTGTTAATGTTTACATCTCGTCCATGAGAGGATGTGTGTTTCTGTCTACGGTTGCTGGGTGTAGTTCGGTAGAAAGAAAATAGTTCTTACATGAAACTGCTCACAGCATCTTCTGTGGAGTCATACTTTCTGGAAAGACACATTGCCATTACCACAAACCAGGCAGACATGTTTGCGGTCTCCAAAGTTCAACTCACTCCAAGTCAATCTGGACGACAGGTGAGAGGATGATTTTGAGGACTGTCCCTTTAAACATCTTTAAAATGTTCAAATATTCTGCACTAACTCGCGTTCCCGCTTTGAGTTTTGAGATCTGATGATTGAATCAATCATTCTGTCTAAGGTTCTTCCTTCTGCACTCTTTGAATCATTCATCCGCTCTCCTGTTCAGACACGTCTTTTCCTCCCGCTCATTTGATTTATTCATTCATGCTTAATTCACTCACCCTTCCTCTCAGATTTTTCCACCCATCTGCGGTACTTTGAATCACCCTCCTCCCTTCTCGTCATCTTTTCCGTCCACATGCCCGTTTCTCGTCCTGCCTCGCCGTCACGCTTTCATCTTCCTCTCTCGTCTGCATCTCCTTCACTCATCGGAGGATTCACAGCAAACAAGCGGCAACAGAGGAGAAATAAATCTGAGAGTCAGAATGAGATGATTGAAGTAATTAACCCCTGATGTTCCTCAGAGCAGAACGAGCAGATCTGAATCTTTTCCTTTGTTCACGACCGACTGATGTAATTGAAATGCTGGAAACCGTCAGTGCTCTTCTCACTTCCTGGCCTTCTCTTTAAAGTCCTGTCTTCTCTCTGTCCGTTGGCACAAAGCTGGCATGTCAGTGTTGCATTGGTGTTTGTTCTCCTTCTCTTCCTGCTCTCTCTTACTAACAGACGCAGACCAGACTGGAGCATGCCCACATAAAGGAGCTTGAGCAGAGCCTGCTCTTTGAAAAGACCAAAGCTGAAAAACTCCAGAGGGATTTAGAGGACACTAGGGTAATGCTGGCAGCCCCGGTCCCACAGCCGGACTGAGTCATGTACTTTCCCCCTCCTCCTCCGCTAGGGTTAATAATGATGCTCAGAACATGTCGAAGGAACCGCAGCGTGCAAACATGATGCAAGTTGTCAGATTAATCACAAGTTTCTTCCCCCGTGGCGTAGCTGACGATTAGCTTGGCGTAGGGACATTAACATCTCATCGGCCTTGAGCTTCTCTAATAACCAGGTCTATCATACTCAGAGTTATGCATGCGTGCATGAGAGTTTTTTCAAATGATAGAGTTTGGAAATGCCTGTGCTTCTGACGATGTCGGCCTTCGTTTTTCTTCTTCAGAGAATCCCATGAAAAATTCAAAACCAACAATGTGTTAGCTTCGTCCTTTTGTACTTTACAGCTTCCTGCACTCAGCCCCAAACCCACAGATCTCTACTGAAGACGTAAAACTTAAAAAACAATTCATAAACATGTAGTTTAATTTTTTAAAGAAGGTTCAGTCATGGTACTAAAACTGTCGTTTTTAAAAACCAGCAGGAGGAAATTGTGCGTTCGTTGGGGACTATTTTCAGCGGTGGATTGATACACATTTGGTGCTCCCAACTTGGGGGTACCAGCCACCTCTAGGGGTCGCCAAAGCTTTGTGGGCTTCCTGTTTTAGAGAAGGAAGCAGTTAAAACAACTTAAAAAGATATAAAAGTCATAGAAAAGTGAGAATAAATCCTAAATCTGTCAGAGAAGAAGCAGGATTGTTAAAAAGTAAATAAATAGATGATACATGAGTATGAAATATCAAGAAAACTTCATCTCTGATGCAATATTTAAATAATAAATTCATCTTCCTACAGTTATTGCGTTCATTATTTAGGATAACTGTACAGTTTGTCATGTCGGTTCTGTTATTGTTGCATCAAATATAACAAATTATGTTACACACACACACGCACACACACACATTCGCTGTTGATTTTGGTCTTTTCATGGGATTCATTGACAGACAGAAAAATGTACAACACTGCCATCCTTTTACTCTTTAACCAGAAGGTCCGAGCTTTGACCTGTTTGATGAGTCAAAGTCTCAGCCGACGACGCTCTGGTCCTCCTGATGAAGCAAATATATCCAAAAAAAAAAAAAAAAAAAGAAATGAGGATGTTCCTGAAGGTTTTATTCAGTAGAAAACTGTGTGGAAGTTTTTGTTCTTGTTGTGTTGTTTATTGTATTTTACCGAAACGTCACAGAGTCACAGATAAATGTTTGATTCTAATACAGTAACTCTTTAAACGTCCAAAGTTTACCAGCGATAACGAGGAATAGGAGTGAATAACTGCAGGTGAATTAATGAATTACTTCAGTAAGGTAGGATCAAAATATGAAAGAGACACACGAGGAAATAAAATTAGCAAAATGTTAATTGAATCGTCATAATTGGATTACTCGTTTAAGTCATTTATTGAACAGTACACTGACCGCTCCATCTCAGAAGTTTTTGTCTCTCGACCTGCGCCTGAACGCATCACACTGTCCGGTGTAATACTCCTCTGAGGTGGTAGCTTTGCTATCTTCTCATGCTACAGACATTTACAACAAACTAAATCGCTGTTAACGTTTCGTTTTATGATTTTCTGATGTTTTACAGACAAAAAACTATCAAGAAATAATCAGAATAATTGTTAGTTATAGTCTTATAGCTTTCATTGCTAATTTAACATAGAGCGGTGTAATCAGGTCACACTGCACAGCCCAGGTTTCCTCTGTCCTCTCCTCTGCCTCCTCTTTGCCTTCATGCCTCCTTTCTTACATGTTCCGCCGTAGGTGGCCACGGTGTCTGAGCGCTCCAGGATCATGGAGCTGGAGAGGGAGGTGGCGGACCTCCAGCTCAGGCTCCGGGCGTCGCAGCAGAAGGAGGACGCCGCGTCTCTGTCCCAGCAGCAGATCAGCAGCCTGAAGGCCCAGGCTCAGTCTCAGGAGAAGAAGGTTTGTGGAGAGCGTCAGGTGGCTCGATCAGCAGCAGCTGCTCGTAAAATAGATTATTCATCACTGTCATTATCGTAGAATTTATGGCACGATGTAAAACTGGTGTCATTTCTATTTACAACCCTCCTTTTTCCCCATAATGTAAATATGCATATGTCCTCTTTATGTTTGGTTTGTTAGAGCCACTGTGAAGATGAATAATTTACGGCTCCGCTCACATGCATGTGTGTGATACTGTACGTTCTATCCTGTGTGTCCTCAACAGATCAGCGAGCTGAGTGTCGACGTGGAGAGCAAACAGAAAGAGCTTCAGTCTCTACAGCAAGATAAGAGCTCTCTGGAACAGCAGCTGAGCAGCCTGGTAAGAAAGGAAGAGACTCAGGACGCAACGATCACGAGTAAACAGACGGGAGATAGCGCTGAATTAGTGACGATAGTAAGAAGGACAAAGCAAACAGGAGGACGTGCAGTCGTTGGGGACTATTTTATGTGTTGGATTAATACACATTTGGTGCTGTAGTGCGCTGGTTCCAAACCTGAGGGTCCTGACCAGCCTTAGGGGTCACGAAAGCTTCATGTGGGGTCACAAAACTTCCTTTTTAAACCGTGTATTTTTATTGTAGCTATAAAGTTACCTCACTCTGTGCTAAAGAGCTTTGTCCTGCATTCAAACTTTCTGTGGGAATTGACGGGAATTTAGGGGAATAAACTGGAATTTTACTCAATTGACGGTTGACCCTTTAACAGGGAACTTATGGGAATTTATGGGACTAAATGGGAACAAACTGGGAATTTACAAAATTGAAGTTCGGCTCTTTAACAGGGAACTTTAATATAGTTGGGGAAAATATATTTTAGCATAATCTTCACTGAAACAACCAGATTTCATGCAGGTACACTTGAATATCTGCTATTCCTCAGTCACATGCACATAGCACACTGATTACTGCAGGAGGGATATTTAGGCCACGCCCCCTACCTGCACAGGTGATTTCTGTACCTGGACCACACTTTGGAGGTTTGTTTATATTGTATATTGTGATGTTTATATTTATGTTTGGTTAAGATACAGTTTGTTTAAATTACCCCCAGTTTACAGTTAATTACCATAAATTTCCATAACTACCATGTAGTTTCCAATTTTGGAATATTTCCAAAAATTCCCCAGCTTAACTTCCCACGGAAAGTTTCCAGAAAGTGGATCAGGTTTAAAATAGTTGATAAATGTTCAGTTGATCAACATCTGTACTAATTGTTTTCACTCTAACAGCTGTGATTATGTCCGACTTAATAACGGTGATAATGACTCACTCGGTCTGCGAGCGTCCACTCTGTAACTGTACATGTGTTTATTTTTCACCGTGATGTGTTCTTGCTCGTGGGCATCGTAAAGAAGTGGCCTCATTACGAGAAGCATTTTATCCACAAACCTCGCATGTTTTCTGCGTCCGCTCATTATCCCCCGGTTAGCTCAAGCTACAAGAATGTTGCTATGTGAGCGATTAGCTCGAAGTCAAGCCCGACGTTTCTCCATTTCAGAGAGAGGAGCTCGAGACGGCCGAGGGGGAGAAGAGGAGGACGGCAAAGACCATGCAAGGTGAGCACGTCAGACGCGTCTTCACTGTGTTTGATTTATTTTTCTGTTGTTACAGTCGATGTTTTGCTTCCTGTCAGAACTGGAGCAGAGTGTGGAGCAGTCAAAGAAAGACTATCAGACCCTGAAGGAGGAGAGCGAGGGCAGAGAGAAGGAGCTGACACAGGTAGGTGTCTGTAACTTCATGCTTTAGATACTGATGTTGTTACTTTTCAGATTAATATTTAACACAGTTGTCTTTAAGTTGGGATGTTTTGTGTCTCTCGGGTGTTACTTTAATGTGCGGTGATAAATGTTTTAGTGCCACTCAGCCACATTACATAAAACATGAGGTCATAAATACAACGCGTTGTTAAAGACTGAGAGTGCGTTCGGACAGGATCAGGCGCCGCGGCAAAGGGGGGCTGCTGGGAGTTTGTCTATATGTGAAACAATCACTAATCAAATAAACTTTGATTTCTGTGATTAACCGGCTTTATCGAGGCCGGCGCTCGCTCACTCTCATTCCCTGTCTGTGTCACTAAACCACTGTGGAAAGGAAACTTCTTTGTGTTTCTATTTTGCAGCGTAAATTTCAGTCAGACTCAGATTTAGAAGCTGCTTCATGAAAGAAACAACAAAACTAGGGTTGCAAAATTATGGAAATTTTCCAATTTGGAAACTTTCCATGGGAATTTGTGGGAATTAACAGGAATTTATGGGACTAAATTGCATTTTTTCCAAAAGTTGGATCCGACTCAGCTTCACCACCACAGGTCGCTGCGTTTTCTGGTGAACAAAATGCACCACCATCAGATGAATGGAAAATCCTGCGTGATCGCTGTCTGAATGTACCGTCAACCAGAGGATCCCGACACGTTAGCTTACCTTGTTCACCCCTCAGAACAAAAAAAGCTGTTAGCTCTTGTTGGTGTCCGTTGTAAATTACCTATAATCACAGAAAAGTACTAAGGACTTTGTGTTTTCTTCCTTCCTTTAATCATCACGACCCCTCAGATTCAGTCGTAACTGATGAAACATCTGTACTTTCACTTGAACCTGCAGATTTTTTTTGGCCACTTGTGGGCAGCAGAAAGAAGTCATGGACATCAACACTGACATATCATCACCTTTAAGGTTGATGAGGCGTTGTTGGAGTTGTTTATTTACATCCACAGCTCATTTATTGAGCAGCCTGATGAGTATAAGTACCACATTCACTCTTTGAGCTCTGTCTGAATCCTCCACTGTGTGTGCAGGTCGTGCACTGTGGGGTTTTTAGAGCTTTGTCTCTGAACACAGTTCGCTGCTGCTGCTGACATCACGTCTTAAGGATGTCAACAGTCTCTGTATTGTTGTGTTGACACTGCACACAAAAGAGCCGGAGAGCTGCTGTCTCTGAACAGAGTCGAAGTCGCGGCTCTGACTGCAGCTAACGGTCGGATAACGTTTGTAGACGATGAATCAGCGTGTTGGCATTTGCTGATTCTCACCAAGATAGCTCAGTCTGCTCGTGGCTGTTAACAGACTTCAACAAGTTGTTTGTGGTGCTCTTGGAAGGAAACGCTGAAGATGTCTCAACTAAATCGTTCTTGGGACGTTCGCCTTTCCTTTAATAAACCGTCCTTCCAGTGAGCTTACATTCAGAGTTACTCGAAAGCTGACGACGGCCTCAGGCTGCGTTGATGTTGTTAAAAACATCAAACTCTCGTTCCTGTTTGACTTTCATAAATCTACTCAACAGTCGTCATCGTGATTTGTTCAAGTGTAAAATGAAACATCCATTAAACAAAGAAAGACACAATTATATGAAGTTTTAAAGTAGACATGAACATAAACAGTAATTTATAATAATGAACTAAAACATTTTAATAAACTGTGTTTCACTCAGAGATAAAATGTTGGTCGGACTTTAAGGGGACCTTTAAATCCTGTTTATTAATATGTTAACAGTCTGTATTTTTATCTGCCTTCTTTGTGTGACTTTAAAGAAACTCCGTGGTGTGTTTGGAGCTACAGAAACACTCTGCTCATTTAGTATTTATGCACTTGTGTTTCAGCAGACGTGAAACATCTGAGCAGTTTTAAGAGTATTTTGTTCTCTTCCTCTAAAGTCAGAGTGTTCATACTTCTGCTCTCACTTCATGGAGCTCTGTGCAAATGGATTAAAACAAGAAACAGCTGAACAAGCTCGACGGCTGACTCAGTAAAGAGCCGTCTTTCCTTTTTTAACCAAGATTTCTAATGACCTCTGACCTCTCCGCTCTATTAATGGAACAATGCTTTTTTTTAAAGCGCTAATGTCCGATTGGACTCGAGCCTTTTGTGCCTTTGCAGTGTGAAATGGGTCTCATCTGGTGACAAACCCTCAGAGAACCAACACACAACCCTACTGATAGACATTTTAGCATCTTTCAGCTTTTTGTTTTAGCACCAACCCAACAAATGATTTACTTTCACCTCACCAGACCAAAAACAGAGCAAAAAGACACTAAATGATTGATAATGTTGCTCCCTAACTGCTGGATGTTCATCATATCAGCTTTATAAGGTGATAATATGTCAGTGTTGTGTTTACAGCTTGATTCTGCTGCCCCCAAGTGGCCAAAAAAGTTACATTAAATGTAAAAATACTGCTATGGGATCGTAAATCAGTAAATATCCGTCTGTTTACTGTCAGAACAGATGACAGGATGACACACAGTTCACGACATACTGAAATAACCCGAAAAACATATACGTATTATAATATTAAATATTATAATATTAATATGTTTATTTCCCAGGCCACTGAGAAGTCGGAGAGGACAGCGCTGTCGCTTGAGCAGCTGACCACTGAGAAGAAGACACTGGAGACACAGGTGAGCAGACGCTCCGTGATCTGCCGGGAAAACTGACGTAACTTTGACGTGTACGTAGGCATCGCTGCAGACCGCGTCTGCCCTCTCATGGAAGCGGTATTCCCACGGTGGCCTCTGCCACGTGTAGCCTTACGTTTTGAAAGTTTGGACGTTTGTAGCTGACGCTGCTTTATCCAATCCAAACGTGTGTGCGTTCAGTGAAAGGATTCGCTCATGCATTAGTTTAACCATTCGTAGCCTGCAGAGTTTGTATTACGTACTCACATCAGGATCCTCCACTGACCACATGTGACTGTCCCAGTCATCGCATTGAATCAGCCACGCATGAAGCTCTCTCATGTCTCTCTCTCCTCTCACGTCCACGTCTCACCACCGTCTGTACCTTTTTATTTATTTTGATCCGTTCACACTCGTAAAATCCGCGCAGCTGCTCCTCCAACCGCGCTCCACCTGCCGTCTGCAGCTCTCTGGTGCACTCTCGCCTCGCCTGCATTCATCTCCGCTCGGTGAGATCAGTCGGCCTCCAGCTGCAGATGGTCGGCCTCATGACAGCCAGAGAAATGGAGAGCAGATTAGAGCGAGCTTTCTGTTTGGTGGTGTTTGTTTTAGTCACCTCAGGTATGAGCCTTTTTAAGGCAGCGTATGTCAGTAACACATTACAGCCTGTATGTGCTGTTCTTAGTGATTCAAGGAGAAACGTCTGAGAATCAGAATTTAAATAGTTTGTTTTTGTTTGATCAGCAGTACAAAGTGCAGTATGTGCCTCTGAAGTGAAGTAGAGCTGAAGTATAACGTAGCAGAAAATGGAAATACTATAGTATTTAAAAATTGTACTTAAGTACAGTACTTGAGTACTTGAGCAAAGTAAAAGTCACAGTAAATTTCATTTCAAACCGATCGTTACAGGATAATACTAACGTGGCGTCACTAATTTGAATATTTCATCTCATTTAACACGTAACAAACAGACACGCAGAGAAAAAACACGAACCAACATCAGACTGTCAGTGTACTTTAAATATTCTGTACAACTGGAATAATCAGTGAGGGAGGACAGACACAAACACGTCACAACATTTATTTATTATTCATTTATCACATCTGTCTCCGCTCAGCCGTGTTACTGTAGGTTGTGATGTAATGCTGCACATGTCAGCGTGTGTGTGTGTGTGATGCCTGGCTGGACAGAACATTGCTGTAGTTAATGAACGGCTGACTTGAGATCGGCCTCTCTCGTCTCGTGCTGTCACACGTCTGTTTGATCCACAGCTGAAACGATTTGATGATTAATTGATTGAAAATTTACTGACTAATTACCTGATGACCTATCTTTGTTTGTCATTTTTAAGCTTTTATAAGAGGAAGATGTAACAAAAGTCTCCAACTGGTCTTTGCAGTCTTTGTGGTTGTTGCAGTCTTTGTGGTCGTCGCAGTCTTTGTGGTCTTTGTGGTTGTTGCAGTCTTTGTGGTCTTTGTGGTCATTGCAGTCTTTGTGGTCGTTGCAGTCTTTGCAGTCTTTGTGGTCGTTGCAGTCTTTGTGGTCTTTGTGGTCGTTGCAGTCTTTGTGGTCGTTGCAGTCTTTGTGGTCGTCGCAGTCTTTGTGGTCCTTGCAGTCTTTGCAGTCGTTGCAGTCTTTGCGGTTGTTTCAGTCTTTGCAGTCTTTGTGGTCGTTGCAGTCTTTGTGGTTGTTGCAGTCTTTGTGGTCGTTGCAGTCTTTGTGGTTGTTGCAGTCTTTGTGGTCGTTGCAGTCTTTGTGGTTGTTGCAGTCTTTGCAGTCTTTGTGGTCGTTGCAGTCTTTGTGGTCGTTGCAGTCTTTGTGGTCGTTGCAGTCTTTGCAGTCTTTGTGGTCGTTGCAGTCTTTGTGGTTGTTGCAGTCTTTGTGGTTGTTGCAGTCTTTGTGGTCAGTTCCTGTTTGCAGGTTTCAGCTTCACTTTTTGTTTTCTTTGTGAGTGAACTGAACATTTTTACATACAGAACAAACAAACGTGTGTTTTTGTGTTGCGGTACTTAAATTCGTCTTTCCACGAACATTTCTGGATGTTTTTGGTCTGTTGGCTTCTCAGTTGTGTAAATTTGCTGGATTTCTTGGTTTATGACAGTAAACTGAATGTCGTTGGGGTTTTGGAGTAATAATCGGCTAAAGAAGCCGTTTAAATGCATGAAATCAGGACGGTTTTTAGCCCATTAATCGAGAAAATAACAGATTAATTGCTAACGAGCTGCACTTCATTCAGGTCGTGTGGCGCTTCGACACATCATCACTCCAGCAGAGTGAGAAACAAACGATGAATCTCTGGGTGTTTTTATCATCTCGTGTTTGCTGAGATTCACGTTAAACTCTGAATGAAGGAGTGTGTGTGTGTGTGTGTGTGTGTGTGTGTGTGTGTGTGTGTGTGTGTGTGCACATATGGTGTTAGAGAGGCAGGGGGGGGGGAGGAGCTTACTCGGGCTTACATAATGGAAGTGCTCAGCTTCTTTAACCCAACTGTGTGAGAGAGGGAGGGAAGCAGCTCAGGCGACGCTCTCTCCATTTCCCTCTGGCAGCCGTGCACGGCGGGGACAGAGCTGATGGTTTATTGATGCCCGGCTCGTTGCTGTAGATAGAAGGTGAACGCTGGCATAGCAACAACAACACTGCTGCTGCTGTTTAGCGGGCGAGCGTAGCGTTGAGATCCAGCAGCGGTGAGCTGTGCAGGTATGGACGTAGCTGCTCTGCATCAGGGTTACTCCAGCAGCATCTACTCGCCTCACTACCAGGTAGGATTCTGGGATTGTTTGTGCAGCAGTGTCTTCCCAACTCAAGGACATTCTCTGTCACTGAAGCAGGAAGCGGACTGGTTGTTCTTCTCTGTGTGAATGTATCCTGCGCCTGCGACCCAGCAGATAACCCTTCTACATTCTGCATGTTTGCGTGTATTTGTGCATGATTGTGTGTGTGTGTTTGTGTGTGTGTGAGCACGCTCCGTAGGTTAGCTCTCACTTCAGAGGTGCAGATAAACACAGAGGTGTGTTAAAAAGTCAGAAACTCCTGTGCAACGCACCCAAAACACAGCTGGTAACACGTTCGACAGCTTGGTGTGCGAGGCGTTACACGAGGTTTTTATTTTTTTTATCTGAAGCCTGTTGCAGCAAAAGCTTTGATTTAAAAGTCACACTTGTTAATTGATTATTGATCATTGCTGTTTTAAAGCCGCACGTGTCCGACACGCAGTCTGAACTGATGGTTTATGAGACGCGAAAGAAAAAGTTTGCATGAGGTGAAGTTGGAGGCGCTGACGTCTGTCGGGCTTTTATTTTTAGTTTCACGTGGACTGAAAGCGTCCTGCCGTCTGCTGACTCATCACGGATCTCAAAGCGCTGTGTATTTTAGGAGTTAAGCTGCTGTGTCACTCTTAATGACCCAGAATCTCTCTTTTCTCCTCCAGCTTTTAAACTAAATTTAAGTTTAATCGATGGGTGTGTGTGAAAGGTTTTTATTACACACTGACAGAGATGCAGCAGAGGTCTCTGGACTCAAAGTCGTCGTGGCTCTTGGTTGCCGTCTTAACCTCTAAACTTTGAACTGTTGCCACAATCAGCAACTTTTTAAAGCATAAACACACATTGACTGGTTGCAGCTTCTTTAATGTGAAGATTTCCCGCCTCTCTTCGTCTTATATAACAGCAAACTGAATATCTTTGGGCTGTCGGTCGGATAAACTACTACATGTGTGGAGTGCTCCTTTAATGGAGGATTTTATCTCTGCTCTCCACCTCGAATAAACGTCATAAATCCGCCTAAAACACAGAACTCAGCTGAGAATCGTCACATTTCTACGTTTAGAAAATAATCCAGTGTTAGCCGTCCGTTCATCGGGGGATACGCTGCAAACAGGAAGTGTCTAACAGCTGATTCGGCGTGCTTTTAATGGATTTGACGAGCTCTTGCTCTCCTGGTGGCTTTAAAGGTCCAGGAGGCGAGCGGTATTCAGTCGGTTGGGATCTGCAGACTTCACCTCTAGATGTCACTAAATCCTACGCGCTGCACCTTTAAGTTTCCAAACAGACCTCAATGCTGCTGTTTCTTTTAATAACTAAGACTCGGTTTAAATCACAGGATGACCTTCGAGCTCGGCAGTTTGTTCAGAGGTAATCGCGGCTGTAATTAGTGCTGGGATGCAGGTGAAAGATGACTGCACTCTGGAGAGGATTAAAATTACTGACGAGGGCAGATCATAACAAAACCAGCTCACCGAGAGAAATAAATCCAGTCCGAGCGGGCTCGAGCGCAGCAACATTTCAGCCCTGATGTTCTTGTTTTGTTTTTCTAACTCGGAGTGTGAATACTCTTTATGACTCTCTTTCCTCCGTCTGTCTGCTCCTCTGCAGCTCGAGGCTTTGAAGCAGCAGAACTCCAAATACCAGGAAGAGCTGAGCCTGTCGAAGGAGCGCAGCAGCTCAGAGAACCAGCGCATCGGAGTCCTCTGCAAGGAAATGTGAGTGCCGAGGAGAACTAATGTGTTTTTTCCTGCCGTGGGTCTCCGCTTAAGGCTGACCCCCGGCCGTGTGGTGAATCTGTCCTGCAGGGTCCGTTCTGATGATTAACACTCCAGTCTGCATGTTCGAGCTCAAACATGTGAAGACTGTCTGCAGTGGTCTCACACTGAAATGTCAAATGTGTTATTAATGTGGCTCTGACTGTAACTCTCCACGGAGACGCTTCCACTTGTAAATATGCTTTAAAATTGCCGTTTAAAGCCCATAATTAGCCAGACGGTGCTATTATGTGATTATGCATATGATGGTTGGAGTGGAGTACAATGCACAATACTCATAATCACAGTAAGAAAACTCCCTCGGGTGCTCCGGCTTCCACGTTAACATTTTTAAACCGTGAGTCGTCGCTGTAAATCTTTTTTCTGAACACTTTTAAATGCACGTTTTAGTTTTTAGATTTCCGGATGAACGCTGGTTCCCACGAGTCTGTGACCTCGATGAAAGTTTTTAAAAAATCAGTCTGAGTCAGCGAAAGTGACGTTCTGCTGTCTGTGTGTCAAACGATGCCACGTCGGGTCCTTTTGAATCTGTTGGAATAAGGCATTGGAAGTCCTTGAAAAGTCCTTGAACTTGATGTTTAAAAGGCTGGTTTGAACCTGGAGGGAAAAGTCAAAGTTGCATTTTGATTGTGTTAAAACAGAATATAAATCTGAGGGTGTGTTGATTAATAAATGAACTCTCAGCCAAATTCATCACCGGCCTGAAACAGCTGAGTCAGTCAGAGTGACGCATGACAGCAAATGGTTTAACAAATGGAAAGACACCCGACGTGAACTCACAGCACCACACCTGTGTTTAGAAGATAAAGATTTATGTGTAAAATGTGACGTGGCAGCGTTTGGTTCACATCTCAAGACACATAAAACTCTCAAAAACACGGGAAGAAAGGACTCATGAGTTCTGGTAAAATGGGCATTGAAAGTCCTTGACAAGTCCTTGAATTTGCCGAAGGTGTGGAAGGTGTGGGGACCCTGGAGAGCAGAGTGGAAGTGGCTGCAGCTTCATGGATGCGTGTCCTGCTGATAGTTCGGACGTGAGTGCAGAAAATTAAAAACGGGTGGTGCGGTCCTTTAAACAGACTATTTGGCGTTGGCATAGCAACAAATTCATTAAAATCATAATTAGAGCAGAGCTTTGATTGGTCGCTCAGCTGAGAGTAAAAATACTCTCAATCCTTTAACGGCATCTTTTTTCACCTGTTTGTGGTGAATCTCCAGCCTCACGCCGACGTCTATTTATAGACCATGTGTGTGTGTATGTGTGTGTGTAGCAGTCATGTGCCTCCCCGTGTGTGTGTGTGTGCATATGTGGAAGCATGTTGGCACGTGTGTGTGTTTTGGAGTCTTTACATCATCCTGACACACCTCCCTCGAGTCATCAGACCCCGAGCTGTGGCGTCACGGCTCCAGATGGATGTAACTGGCTGAATTATAGTCATCAACATGTAGCATCCTGGAGGAGGAGGAGGAGGAGGAAGAAGAGGAGGAGGAGGAGGAAGAGGAGGATGAGGAGGAAGAGGAGGAGGAGGAGGAGGAGGTGGAGGAGGAGGAGCAGATGGAAACGGAAAATGTCAACAAACACCCCCCGAGCAGCTTCATCCTCCAACATTTAAAGCTCAAAAGTCTATATAAGGAGGAATCATGTCAAACATCTTCAAGCTTTACTACGTTTCCTTCCCTCCATCCTCATCCTGCCTCCTGTCTCCTGTGTCCTGCCTCCTGCCTCCTGCCTCCTCCCAACAATGTGCTCCTCCATCCTTCCTCGGTCTGCTGCTGTTATGTAATCGCTCCGTCTCTCCTCCTAGCTTGGACCGCCTGGCTCCAACATGGCTGCTACTGTCACTCTGACATCAGAGAGTGTGTGTGTGTGTGTGTGTGTGTGTGTGTGTGTGTGTGTGTGTGTGTGTGTGTGTGTGTGTGTGTTTGTGTGGAATCAATGTGGCTTTTGTGCCATCCGAGAGAGAGCAGCTGTCAGCACCACAGCCCAGATGTGTGGGCTGTTTTTGGTGTTACTGCAGGTCAAATCTTGATTAGTTTATCCGGTAAATCCAGCAGTTAAACATGTTTTATGTTCATTAATAATCTGTGTATGTATAATGTGTTTAACAGTGTGTGAAGTGTTCTGGTTTCTCTTTGTAGAATCATGTTTGAGCGCGCTTTGGTCGCTGGAGGTGAACGGTCTGTGTGCGATCCACCGGCTATCGTCTGACAGCTTTTTAAAAATAAATATTCACGTGCAGATATCTGTTCATGGAGATCAACAGAAATGTGTCTTTTGCGCCATTTTCACGTCTCAAGTCGCTGATCAGACCCAAAAACTCTCCCTGTGCTGCCCCCCAGAGGTTAAACCATCGTCACATCATAGCTAACGAGGTTTGAGCTCATTATGATGCGATCAAAACAAACAAAATATTAACAATAACGGTTCATTTAATAATGTTTATCATTTATCATTGTATCATTTCATATTTTGATAGTGTGTAGATGTTTTTAGGTTCATTTATTTATTTATTTTTAAAAAATAGTTCAGCGATTCCTCCACGTACCACCAGAGGGAGGTCACGTTCCACCGGTGGTACCAAAGTTTGAGAACCAGATGAAGAAATCAGGGGAAGTCATCAGGAGACATGAAATCTAATAATTGTTATGAAAGTGTGCAGGGCCGGTTCTGACTGTTTGGGGGCTCTGAGGGAGAGGAGGAGGATTCTGAACCTTTTCAGATGATCGAGGCGATCCAACAACTGTTACATCTTAAGAATAAAACTTCAGTACATTAATAAAAGTTTATGGTAAACTTTAAAAACAAGGTGACATAAAAACTCTCCACCAATCCAAAACAATAAAAAACTAATAACTTAACTTACTTAAATGGATAAAAATACAACAGAGCAGCCTCCATGTTAATGTGCAAACAATAAAAAACTAGTAAGAATAATAACCTGAAGTTTCAGGTAGTTAGAAACATTCACATGAAATGCTGTAACCCCTGATTGTGTCACAAGAAAAAAACGAAACAAAACAACAATAAGAATAATAGTTGTTGATCTGTTGTAGTTTAAATCTGTTTGCAGAAGTAAAACTAAGCTGCTGCGACTTTCCAGATAAAGACGGCTGATTTTAATTCTCCTAAAATACATTGAGAGGCTGAACTCACAGCTTGAGGGCGCCTCCTGGTGGCTGTGGGGCCTTCTGCATCCGCATATAGCAAGAACCGGCCCTGTTAGCGCGGACCTTTAAAACACTAAACGTGATGTGAAATGTGTAAGAGTGTAGACGTTTGGTGTTTGGATCTTAACCCAGCAGGAATAAATGGTCAGATTCTAGTTGCATGAAACTGCTGCTCGCTCTCTGCAACATCTGTAGTTCCTGTTTCCCTCCTGGTGGAGTGTACAGGTGTCAGAGTGTGTTTTCATAGTGCACTTTCTCTTGAACTCCTCCTCGATGTCGTTGGAGGCATGGCCAATTTAATTATACAGCAGGCGGTGAAAATATTCCAGCCAGATGGCGCTCAGTCCGGGCCCCATTCGTCACACGCAGCTTCAGAGCACTTCCTCTGACACGAAGCGTAAGACTGACCCACATGGAGATAATTCCGATTTCTCCAGCGCGTTATTCGGCTCCAGCGTCCAAAAATATCCAGATTCATAAATTCCCAGACAACAACAACAACACACACACACACACACACACACGTCTCTGCCGCTGTCTCAGAGTCTGACTTTGATTACAGATTACAGGCTCAGTCTTCTAATATCCTGGTGCTGTTTTTCATCTGCGTGCTGTAACACTGCCGTGTGTTTTAACTGCATCTGTCGGTGCCGTGAGTGAGTTTTACAGCATGTGTGACACCTCTCCTCTCTGTCTTTGTTTTCCCTCTCAGCGAGGAGCTGAAGCTGGCCTCCCAGAAGTCTCAGCGTCTCGAGGAGGTACTGACCTTTACGAAATCTTTATTATATAAACAATCCACTTCATCCTGTTATCGATCGGAGCTCCTGAAGTCAGAAACAGTGATTTGATTAACCGGCTGTGGCATCGTGAGGATTTCTGTCCTGCTCCGACTGAACTCTTAAAGCTCAGACAGGTTTAGCTTCTATTTAAACGCCTCTGTGTGTGTGTGTGTGTGTGTGTGTGTGTGTGTGTGTGTGTGTGTGTGTCTCTCAGCACAATGAGGAGCGCAACAGTGAACAGACAGACATGAAGACCAGGTAAGAAATATGTTCGTCATATGTGCGTACTCTTTGTTTCAGTCATGATCTTTAATTCGCTCTGATGCAGCCTGACTTTGTTGTGTTACTTTAAAGACTTTAAATTGAAGCTTTTTTAAATATTCTTTTGTAATTTAGTTGATAATCATAGATTAATATTAATTTACAGCAGTTAAATCCATTATAACACATTATAATGCAGTTACATGAACATTTAAGGGTATTTATTGCGTTTATCAAAATGTTTCTCAGTATTTTGTAACTTATAACTGATTTACAGCCGCAGGTTTGCATCAGATTATCAGTTTTCTGTGTCCAGTGTTGGAATAAATCTCTGTACTGTACTTAGGTACAACTTTGACATACTTTTTCATTTTATACATGTAGTACCATACGACTAATCTTCCCAGTAGTACAGAGTAGTGTAGCAGTAGCAGCTCGGATATTCTGTTAGTAGTTAGTATTAACTTAGTATCTTTTATAAGAATCGGAGTACTGAGACACGGCAGAGGACTTTGAGGGGTCAAGACCAGGATCATCACATCCTGAAGTCAGACAGTGCAAAAGCAATTTAGTGACATCCCTGCAGTCGTGCTTTTGAAATAAAATCCTCTTTGTCAGATACGGAGGTCAGACCTTCAGAAAAGGCAGATCTGAGTACTACAGCACTGATACAAAGCTTCAAACACTGAAACCAGCCGTTCTGCACACTGTTAACACTCGTAAGATTACTTGTAATAGTAGTAGTGGTGAAGGAGCTGAGTACACCTCTGTCTGCGTCTGAACAACAAGACCTTTTAAACGTGTTTTGCGGATCCGTTCGCCGTCTTTGTTTAATCCGTTCCTCTGAACAGAAACTTTGTGTCGTCTCAGTTCAGTAATCAGAGGATTAAAACATCTCACGGCTGCCTCAGAGCAGCGACTTGAGTTGCGAGTGAATGTTTAATAAAGTGGAGATGACAGACGACCGAGGCGGGGCGGCAGTTGCGGATCAAAGCCGCGAATCTGATGCAAGATCTGAGTGGTAAAGTGAAGGAAGAAGAGGGCGGCGAGGAGCAGCTGACAGCTCTGCGGCGGTGGCCGGAGGGAAATGAAAGGCTGATGTACAATTAGAGCAGAAATAATAGGTTTGGAGGGAGAGAGGAGTGTTCTCAGGTAAATACGAGACAGACAGGAGACGTGATTCAGAGAAACGACCTGCTTCACATCCAGCTTCATTTATCAAGAGCAGAGGCGATGTCGGGGCGTCAGCTGGCTGCTGATACAATTGATTTTCAAGGCAGATGGTAAAAATTCACAACTCTATTAATCCACTGAGCCACAGATGAGATCTGAATTTATATTGAATTCATATTTTCTGACTTTATTCCTTCTTTTTTTGAGTTATAAAATCCAGTGTCATCAGCGTATTAAAGCAGCATTACGGAGAAATTTTTGTGATTTAGCTTCAGAGTTTTCTCTTCTTAGCTTCCTCCCTCAGCGTCCTCTTCGCTCCCTTCTCCTCTGCCATTATGTCCACAGAGGCTGCTGAGCCCAGCTCCGGTTCTGGCACGACACTGGCTCCAGTCCTCGTCAGCATTTGCATTTAAATCTGTTATTTTAAGACAGAAAGTTTACTACTTTTTTAACGAAATAAAGAATACAGAGAGGTCATGACTGAAATATTGTTGTGAGCTCTGGGCAGTGTCTGCAGCCCCAACAAGCTCCACCAATCATGAGCTGTGACCCAATTCCTCATCAGATACTAATTATACATACTCATCTTCATTTCATCAGACTGTTTTTGCAGTTTGTGTTCAAGAAATCAGATTCTTACCTTTTTTATACTAACAGGAAATGACCCGGTACATGTGTCAGGTGTCACTTTAAATTTAAAATGTACATAGAGACGAGGCAGGTGAAATGCTGATTTATGTCGTTCACTTGGTAAACATTTGATTTAGGTCTCAGCTCTGCAAATGAAGGTGACATCATGTTTTTTCGTATTTCTGCTCTTCAAATCTCATTTTTCTGCAGAGAAACTGTCTCGAATCAGGAAATGGAGGGCGACACAAACTTCCAGAAATCCACTGCAGGTTTAATCTCAGACAAAGATCGGGAGCTGGAAACTCTGAGGAACGAGGTACGCACACACGACTGTCTCACGCTGTCTTCAAACCGTCACTGTGTGTTATTTCACGTTTGCTCCGTCGCCACAGATCGCCGTCCTACGAGGAGAAAACGCCGTGGCTAAGACGCTGCAGTCGGCCGTGGAGACGCTGGAGAGAGACAAAGCTCAGCTGCAGAGCCGCGTTCACAGTCTGGAGCAAAGGCTTGTGGGAACGCAGGCCTCGGAGGGAGAAGACATCGAAGCTCCACCCTCAGGTGAGGCGGCGATGATTCGACCAATCAGACGGCTCTGGACGTCTTCTCTTTTTGTCAACCTGTTCTCTGATTTCCGTCTGCAGGTGACGGCGCTCTGGAGCAGCTGAGGGAGGAGAAGGAGTTCGCTGAAGGACAAGTAAAGACTGTCAGGACGCTTCTTACAATATATTTTATCAAACCACTTCCTGTTCGGGTTTTTTTTTTATCTGCGTCCTGTTTGTCTCTTTTAGATCAACTTCCTGAACAGCGTGATCGTGGACCTGCAGCGGAAGAACGAGGAGCTGAAGATCAAACTGAAGAAGCTCGCACTGGCTGAATTCAACGGCAACGACGGGACTGACGGGTAAGAAACATGAACAGTAACAGAAATATGTAATATTGCTGCTTTTTGTTGTATATTCTCATAAAGTGTGTAAGTTGTGATCTACGGCACAGAAGAGTAACACCAGATTTTAATGCTTTAACCATCCTTGTCGCTCTTTTCTCTTCAGGTTTGTCGAGGGCGTGTCCAAGCGGGAAAAGAAGGCGACTCCACGTCTGTTCTGCGACATCTGCGACTGCTTCGACCTCCACGACACGGAGGACTGTCCCACTCAAGCGCAGAGCCCGGACTCCGTACCTCACACCACTTATCACGGCAACCCGGCCGACGAGAGGCCCTACTGCGACATCTGCGAGGCCTTCGGACACGCCACGGAGTCCTGCAACGATGATCAGACCTTCTAGAGGCTCCAAAAAAAACCCTTTTTACCCTCCCACTACATTTCCCACAATGCAGCCCGACTAAGATTTTTCCATATTGTATTTTTATACTGTATTTATGCATATCACTGGTAGCCACTGTCCTGATCTAAACCCTCTCTGTCTAAAGATAAACTCTTCTGACTGTAATGCAGAATGCTCGTCCAAATATGCTGCTTTGGTGCAATATTGATGTTTTTAACGAGAGGACTCGTCCGTCCTCTGCACTCGTTGTTTTTAACGTGTTGTTGTTTTGTTTCTAAATTAAGCATGATGTTTCACGTCTTCGTTTGGGGGCTTTAAAAAAAACGATGCAAAACATTTAAGCACAGACAAAACTGAAGGGAAAACGAAGAAGCACCTCTTAAGATTTTTACATTCCTCAGCGTGTACGGCTCCGAACCAATCAGAGAGCGATACTGCCATGTTACGTAAATATATATATGTATGTATAACGTTTTACTAATTTTATATGTTTAACGATATTTTACAAAGCCCTTCTGTCAACCCGCAACGGAGTGTTAGAGCCACCTGTAACCACACCCACCTGTCAATCAAAGCGTCCACACTCTTAATCCTGCATAACTTTAAGCCTTAATATAACCTGAACAGGTGAGTTGTATATAAATTCACCCTCAGTACAGTTGTCATGAACGGGGAAATTAGCTATAGAGACCAAAACTGTTTTTTGTACCAGGCTGTAAACATGTTTATTTCTGCTGTGAAGTTTTTAACATGGGGACTTATGGAGACTGACTCACTTCTGGAACCAGCCTCAAGTGGACGTCTGAGGAACTGCAGTTTTATTGGCACTTTGCAGCCACAGAAAAAAGTTTCTTGCCGTCTCTATTCTTTAAACTTAACTGCACTTTTTCTCAAATTATTCCGACTTTTCTTCATCGTAATATTCCGACAAAATATTCTGACTTTCTTTAAAGAATATGATTATTTTTAAAAATATTGTGACTTTATTGTTGAAATGTTTTGATGTGTTCTCGGAATATTGCGACTTAATTCACCTGATTGGTGTTCGGTTTGTTCGTGGCCCTAACACTCCGCTGTCAACAGCCTGAATGTTAACCTGTGGAAAAACCAATGATGCTTCATGACACGAGTGAAGTCTTTACATTTCAAACTGTAATTTCCAAAGTCACTAACTTTTTTTTTTCCAGACGTTTCAGCTGCATCTCAGCAGATTTAACTCCTGTGTTTATCAGCCGAAGAAGACCATGAGATGTACATGAAGACTGCAGGAAAAGCTAGTAAGTGGACCTTGACTCCACATATTTACACGTAAAGGTCGGTTTACTTGTGTTTTTTTTTGTATAAAGTGTCTTTACGATATTTTTTGTCTTTGTCAAAATAATCTCACTACAAAGTCCGTTTAGTACCAGCTCTGCTTTCGTCACAGTCACAATATCTTCATCAGCAGTTGAAGTTTCATGTTTTTTCTGAGCACTTTAAGGACTTCTCTCTCTACGTTGTCTTATAATTTGACATTATTAGTTCATCTACATTTGCAAGACACGGCAGCAACTTGATCAAAAAGACGAACAGCTACCGGACAGACGATGTGATGGGATTATTTTGTCGGCCTGCAGGTTAACTTGTTGTAGTTGATGAAGAAGTTGTTGCATTTTGTTATTTATTGTCTGATGTTTCACTAACCGGTGATGTTCCTACAGGGAAATAAGCTAGCACTGATTAAAGGTGTATAGTCTTGTACTAGGACTACTGTAGTATAGGTGTAGTACAGGAAGGAAGCACAGGAACTCACCCAGAGGAAACGAGAGAAGCCTCTGCTAACGTAGTTTTGCACCGTCCACTTTAAAGATTCAGCGGAAACGTTCAGCGCTTTAACTTTGTGATTTTAAGCGAGAGGTCGACGTGCTGCCTCGTTTCGTAACGCCCACTTTAAAGCAAATGTTCTGACAGTTTGGGAAACGCATTTATTCGCGTTCTGTCGCAGAGTCAGATGAAAAGATTGACGTGCGTCTGTCAGGAAAGTCACGAAGTACTAAATCTGATAAATCGCCTCAAGTGATGTCACTTGAGTCAGCATCAGCAACCTGTCCTCTTCATTTCTACTTGAGGCTAACAGCCAAATCTCCAGTTGATGGTTGAGTGGCGTTGTGGGTAATGTAGGCAGAATCTGATAGGTCGCTAAAAGTGATGTCACTTGAGTCAGCGTTAAGTTAGCTCATCAGTACCTGTTCTTCATCGCTACCTGAGGCTAGTGGCTCATGGCTACCTTAGCCGCTACCAAGATAACACGCCCGAATCTCCACCTGAACTGTAGGTGGCATTGTGGGTAATGTAGGCACCAGGAAGAGGAAAACGAAGTGAAAAAAAAAAATAAAAAAGTGATTTTACACATCCAGGTCTTAAGGACTACAACTAAAAAAGTTATTTTAAGTCTTTAGTGGCTCCAGAGTGAGCCAAAAACTGATAAATCGCCTCAAGTGATGTCACATGAGTCAGCTTGGTCTGAAGACGACAAGTTAGAAAATTAAGTGAGCTCGTCTATAGCTGCTCTGTATCTCGGCTAGTGACTCGAGGCTACATTAGCCGCCTCTAGTATCTCCAGTTGAACTGTTGGTAGTTGAGTGGCATTGTGGGTAATGTAGGCTCCAGATTTTGACAAGGAAGAGAAATGCAGTGAGTAAAAAAACTGACTGAATTTCAGTTTCTGCTGCATCATTTTTTATCTTTTTATTGTTTTTATTGTCCACCGTGAGTCCGATAACGTCTTCATGACAGCAGAGTTCATCTTTTCATCTGTCTCGAAGGCGAACAAGCGAATTTCCTCAAACTGTCGACGCACTCTTTAGATTTTTTAGCCTGTACAGCGACGCGTATTTGACTTATCTTGTTCTTGAGCACAATTTTGGATCATATTGAATCTTCTAGTGTAACAGTGTATAATAATAACACACGATGTGACTAACCATTGACACTTTGTAAATACTAATCAGAGGCTTCCTTCTGATAAACGTGTACACAGTGCCATGACCAAAAGAAAAGCTTTTATGTGTACTACATTTTATTTTTCTGCCCTGTTGATAAGATTGACATTGTATAAGGAGGTCTGCCCGTTTGTATAGACTTTAAAACATTGTGTACTTTATAAGTGATGCGTCTAATTATCAGTGTAATGTTTTATATGTAACAACTTCAGGCGGCATCGAGAAAATGGGTTTGAAACCGTTTGACAGATGTTGACGTGGTGTAAAATGTCACTGTTTTCTATGTACTGTATACTCCTGAACAGTCCAATAGAAATACTAAGAAAACAAACCATGTGTGCGTCTTGTTTTTCTTTAAACTCCAGTATGAAGTCTCTCAGAGAGCATTAAACCCACTTTCTAGCTCACAGGACAGCGTAGATTAGCTGCTGCGCCGCTCATTATAGTTTCATCCCCAGATCCATTTACTCCTGAGAGGTTCGGCCAGCACAAAGAGTCTGCTCCATTTTTCATGCTCTCATGGGGGACTCTTTAATAAATGAAGATCACCTGTTAAACCAGGCTTACTTCAGTAATTCAGGCTTATTATTTCAGTCGCGGTGTCCCTCTTTCCTGCTGCTCTGTGGCATCTGATGAATGTCAGACCATAATTCACCATTTTTTGTAAATATAGACTCATCCTGAATTTAAAGCCTGCAACACGTTCCAACAGAGTTTAGACAGGAGCAACAAAAAACAGGTTCACCTGTGACAGGTGACAGTATCATGGTCAGGTAGAAAGGGGCGTTTTTGTCAGCACACAGTTTGAATGAATTTTTGGATTTCACCATCAGTCCAGAAAATCATTCAAAGATTCAGAGAAATCTCTGAATGTGTGTGACCTTCGATGCCTCAGGCAGCGATGCATTAAAAACCCACGATTGTATAAAGGACATTACTACACCAGGGCTCAGGAACACTTCAGACAACTGTTGTCGGTAAACACAGTTCATCTGTGTTAAGAGTCGACAATGCAAAGAGACAAAGACTGATGACAGAAGTACGTAACGCTTTACGGCACTAAGTCACACACCACCAACTATTTCACTGATTTTGGTGAAACTGGATCATATTTTATGGAGAAAATGTTTTCTGGTTTTCCCTCTGATGTCCTCCGGCTTCTCCGCCTCAACTCTCTGTGATTTACAGAGTTTATGATGGACAGTGAAGTAAACTGCTGTCAGCTGTAGCTGCTGTTAGCTAACGTTAGCTCAGTTTGTTAGCCGGGCTGTGAGTTCAGAGCACTGGGGGGAGTGTTAGTGTTTGTAGCACAGAGGTTTTGGACCTTGGAGGATTTCTGGGGGAATGCTAACAGGGAGCGGAGCCAGTGTCGTGCCAGAACCGGAGCTCACTGGGCTCAGCAGCCTCTATGGACATAATGGCAGAGGCAAAAAGACCAAAGAGGATGTTGATGGAGGAAGTGAAGAAGAGTGAGTGAGCAAGAAGCCACCGGACAAGAGTAAATCTGGGACTGACTTTTAGTGGTTGGTGAGAGCTTGGTGAAATAAAAGGCTGAAAGACAGACGCCGAGCTGGGCTGACTGCTGTTGGACTAGTCAGTAATAATACTCTAAGTAATGTAATGAGAACAAATACTCGAGTACCAGCGTCTACGTAACAAACACTTGGAACAGAAAGGCTGAAAAATTTTTTGTGAATTTTATTAAGAAAACAAAACCATTGGACATGATAAAAACCAAGCACTACTGATGGAATAAATAAGTCAAACCAAACCATAAATCTGTACAAGATCTAAAGTGAAACAAAAAAATGGTCCCAAGAAAAAAAAAATACAAGATTTTATATCTCACAGCTCTTTTTTCTTTTTTCTTTTTTTTTTTTTTAAAAACACACAGTTATGAGCAAACTATAAGCAATCGGCTCAATCAGGTGAAAGCTACAACATAAGTGAGATTTTTTTTTTTTTAAACTGAGTGTACATAATGCTGTTTATAACTGTTAATGTCAATACAATAGCATTTTAAGTTCCAGCGCTGCTGGACTGGGAATGAGGTATATGCTAATCCATCCTCTAAACTGAGACAATTGTCTTTTTTTTATTATTTCTTTTCTCTCCATCCATGTGAATGCTGATTTGTTGAAATCTGATCAAGTAATTCTGCGTCATAAAGTGTTACTACAGCCCCTTGTGATGTCGTGAAGTCATTGGTTTGTGATTCTATTGATTCCAATCCATTATTCACAAGCAAATATATCAATCAATGAAACTAAATCTTGACATGTGTGAGGTTGAACATTTAGAGGTCATAGGTCTGAATCCGTACTTATAAAGTTCAAGTAAATTGCACAAATCTGCACAAAAACCCAAGATCTGGATGCCACCCGTGTATGGATTCAGCCAACAGACAGCACCTTGAAGGAGGATTAGAACCAATGTTTGAGCTAAAAAGACTGGACCCTTTCTGTCGGAGGTCGTAGATAAGTAGTGATACACAGAACAGACATGAGAAGTGATTAAATACGAGTCGTGATGGTGGATCACATGGGGGGAAAAAAAACAGCCCAACCCGGCAACCGGTCTGTTTCTGCTTTTCAAAGGCGGTCGAGGGGAAAAAGAGCCACCTGAAGAAGATACAGACCAGCGTCGTTTTTTTTTTTTAGAAGACGTGATTGTGACGACCGATCTTGTGTGGAAATAAAAATAACAAAAATCCAAGAAGACAAAACTAAAAGTATTTCTGGGTAGTGTTCAAATTCCAGTCGCCAACTGTTTTAAAGGAATAGTTCCCGTTTTGGGGGAGTTGGATGAGAGGACTGACACCACTTTCACATTTATACGGTAACAATAAAGCCAAGCAAGGAGCCGGTTAGCTTAGCTTAGCATAAAGACTTGAAATGGGGGGAAACTGCTAGCCTGGTATCGGGACTATTTCTTGTCTGGAAGCAGTGACTTCCCGGAAGAAATCATCTGTTTTTTATTAATCAAACAAATAAAATCTCGTGTTAATTAGTGATCTTCAGAGGTGTCAGTAGAACAGAACCAGGCTAGCAGTTTCCCCCTGTATCCAGTCTTTATGCTAAGCTATGCTAACTGCCTCCTGGCTCTGGCTAAAAGCTGCATCATGTATACTTTTAAGTATAAATGAACAAATTCAAGCCCTTGCCAAACAAGTTCACCACCAGCTAAGTTAGCAACAGAATAGGCCACAGCAATTGGGACTACGGCGGAGGCACGCATCATAATTATAAAAGGAACAAGGAGTCGGTTAGCTTAGCTTAGCATAAAGACTTGAAATAGGGGGAAACAGCTAGCCTAGTATCAGGACTATTTCTTGTCTGGAAGCAGTGACTTCCCAGAAGAAATCATCTGTTTTTTTTACAGTAATTAAACAAACAAGCTATCTTGTACGACAGAACCAGGCTAGCTGTTTCCCCCCGTATCCAGTCTTTATGCTAAGCTAAGCTTAGTGCCGCCGGGCTCTATCTTAAAGCTGCAGCGCGGGACTTTTTACATACAAATGAACGTCCATTACAAATCAAGCCCTTGCCAGGTGAGCTCACACAAAGCTGATTAAACCCGTCGACGCCGGGCAAGACGTCACCTGAAGCGCTTCACGTCAATCAGCACTTAGCAACGAGGAGGCCACAGCAGCTGGAAATATGGCGGAAACTGGTATCAGTCCTCTTAACTCTCAAAATGTTCCCAGAACTATTCCTTCAAGTTAAAACAAGACGTTGAATGTAAATATTGAATATTAATTAGTGATGATTATAAGGCAAAAACAAAAACAAAACATGGCACCAAACTTGTAATTCAAAACCTGTTTGACCTAAAAAAACAAAACAAAAAAATGTGTATTTAATCGTAGCAACTCAAGGCACACCTTCAGACCTACGCTACCCTATGCCTGTCCTCACTACTCATCCGAGTTTACTCTTGACCTGTACCGTCGTCTTCTTCGTCTACGAAACCACAAACTAACTCACTTTTTTTTAAAAAACATGTGAATGGAGAACTTTTCATGGATAGAGAAAAAAGACTTCCACTACAGCAGCAAATCTATCTGTGATCGATTGTGACATACCATAACAGTGCATTGACCCTCCTGAGAAAAAAACCCTAAACATTTCCTAAACAAATATAGAACATTAGTCTAACAGGAGGCGAATCGGGAGGATTTGACGTGACGTGTGGTCTTAGGCTGGAGGTTCCCCCCGCTGGACGCTGATCTGAGACCAGGTTAGCCTCTTGAGTATCCTGAGCTAAACCGTTAGCAGTAAAATGTTTTAAAAACGGTCTCAGAGCAGCGTCCGGGATCAACCTCGTCCTAATCTCAGATCCCCAGTGTTAACTCTTTTAGTCACAGATGCAGGTCAGTGTTTGTGTGTTCTGGCCTGGCGGTGGCTGGGCTTCCGGCTGACAGCGCCGTCCCCCCTCCTGGTCGTGGAGGAGGAGGAGGGGGGGGGGGGGAGGAGGAGGAGGAGGAGGAGGAGGAGGAGGGGATTGCAGCCCCGGGTTCAGAGCTTCTCTTGGCATTAGTGAAAAAGTGTGGAGAACTGGAAGGAAGCACGGAGGGGGACCGGTGAATAGAGGTAATATCCATTCTCCCTCTGTGGCAGAGGAGTGTTAGGGCAAAAGGTGGCAAACTGGAGGGGAAACAGCCGTCAGGAGGGGAGGAGGAGGAGGAGGAGGAGGAGGAGAAGAAAAGGGAAGGGGAGGGAAGGAGGGAGGAAGAGAGACGTCCATTCTCCCTTTGGTATAGTTTGGGTAGAGAAGAGGAGGTGAGGGTAGTAAGAGGAGGAGTGGGAGGAGAGCTGGTGTATCCATTAGCCCTAAATTATCTAGAGTTAATGGAGGGAGGTGCAGAGGGAGGGAGGGGGAGGAGGAGGAGGAGGAGGAGGGTGAAGGAGAGAAATGACTCAGCCCCAAACATTTAACTCTCCTCAAAGTCCTGAGATGAGGACTCCTGTTTGCTTTTCTTGCTGGGCGGGGCCTCCTCGTCTAGATCCTACAAGATGAAACACAAAAACACACACATGAGAATAACACACACACACACACACACACACACACACACACACACACACCTCCTGTTGATCCACACTGACCTGTGATCAGGTGAACGGTGTCTCTGTCATTCATACGTCTGTTCTCACACTATGTAACTCCTGGTCGGTGCTGCCAACTGTAGCTGCTGTTAGCTAATGTTAGCTCAGTTTATTAGCCCGGTTGTGAGCTCAGAGCAGCGGGGGAGCGTTAGTGTTTGTACCACAGGAGGTTTGGACCACCGGGAAGAAGAAGAAGAAGAAGAGGAGGTTTTCTTGGGGAATGCTAACAGGGAGCGGAGCCAGTGTCGTGCCAGAACTGGAGCTCATTGGGCTCAGCAGCATAATGGCAGAGGCAAAAAAAACAAAGAGGATGGCTGGGCTGACTGCTGTTGGACTAGTCAGCAATATTAGCTGCTGCTGTGTCTGCTGTTGGTGACCTGGTTGATGTTTGTCTGTTAGCTAGTTTCTGAGCAGAAGTAAACACCAGTCAAGAGTTTTAGAGGCAGCTTTAAGAAGAGACGAATCTACGTCAGTGATCGCCGTGACAAACTCCTGCGAGCAAACACTGTCGAGGTCGCCAGGAAGGATTTGTCTGTCACCGTTAATTAGTCAAAATAACAGACCTGCAAACAGCTTCACAAACGGGACGTCAGGCTGGATAATAATGCCACGATTCAGTACGATTATTACGTTATCATGTGCTGCATCCTCAAAGAAACCACACGAGGAGAGCCGCCGCTCATTCACAGAGCTCCGGCCTTGTGTGTGTGTGTGTGTGTTTTTGTGTGTGTGTAGAGAGATTCTTTACATCGTGTCACATGCTCCAAGGACGGCAGCACCCCGCGGTCACTCGTGTCGTTATTAAAGGCCCTGCTGTATCCGTGTTACTATAAATATCCATTCAGCATTCACCGAGCGCCTCGGGGCCACATACGTTACGGCTGCAGTTGTAGAAGTGAAGTCGACGTGGGAGCAGTTAAGAGAGAAACAAACGATGATAAATTGGACTTTGTGTTTTGTTCGGTGTGTCCTGTTTTTTAGATTTCTGCCTCCACGCGGATGTAAGAAGAAAAAAAAGCAGAAAGGACGTTTTGTTTGTGGTGCTCGCGGCGTTTGAACAATGTCCTGATTATCGCTGTCTCACAGACCTCTCTGTCAGGTTCTTTCTGGGGGTTTTGCAGAGAAGCTGAACCATTTTTAATCTTCAGTTTAAGAGAAATCAGCTGATTGATGAGTCAAAACTCGGACACAGGATGATCAGTTTGGGGTGCAGCTGTGTTTCGTGTTTCGTACCTGAGTGGCTTTGCTGTCTGAAGAGTCCTTCTCCCCTGAGGACAGACTGTCTCTCTTGGCACTTTGTGCTCTCTCTGAGGTCTCTGATGACGGGGTGGTCTTACCTGAGGACCAGAAACAAACACACCACATGAGGCCAGGCGCACAGTTCTTCATCACGTGGCGGTTAATGCAGAGAAAGACTACACACGAGTTTCTGACACTTTAATGACACGGTGTGGTCGTGTAAAGTAACTGCACAGCAACACGGAGGACTCGACTGATGATCAAACAAGAAGTCAGATTTGTGTTGGAGGGACTGATTCATGCAGAGATGCTTCCTGTTTTGAATATTAATTTATCACTTGACTCGACAGTGATTCGTGACGGAGAACAGAGCGATTCAACTCGTTCACTCGTCTGCTGATACAGACACGAGACCAGAATGAATCAGATCAGCGTGAACCAGGCACAGAAACCTAAAGGGAGGTTGTCGGTTGAAGTCTCGAGGGGGACGACGTGGCCACAGCTGTGCTGCATCTGCGTCCCTCAGCGTGATGTCGTTACAGGACGGAGACAACAAAAACAGGAAGTGGCTCATCATCCGTGTGAGCAGCCGTCGTGCTACGTCAACACCTGCTAGCAGCTGTGTGTGTGTGAGAGAGTGTGTGTGAGCATCTGACCCCTCTTGCTGTCCGGGCTCTGGTCAGTCTTGGCCTCGCTGTTCTCGCGGTGGGACACGTTGGTGGGCTCTGGGGTGGGGCTGGTGCTACAACTGTTTTCCTGTTTCACTGGGGACGAGTCGGCGATGGAGCTCTGGTTGCTGTTGTCATCTGGTAAAGACAGAGAGAGACGGAGAGAGACGAGAGAGAGGTTCAGACAGAGTGAAGCTCAAACATTTTCTAGGCACCTGATATCGAGCTAGAAGAAAGAAAGAAGTACGACGACGGGATCGTTTCATTTCAAATATCAAAGCGAGTGTGAGCGTCCGTCCGTCGAGCACGTTCCTCACCTTGAAAACAGTTCAATTAAACATTTTCCAAACTTTCAAGGCCTTGTATGAACCCTGTTCTTCCATCATTAGAATCAGACTTTAGCGTGTCGGTTTTTACAGAAGATGCCTCGGACGTAAACAACGTGGCTGCATTTAGAAAAAGAATAATACTTCCTCTAAATTCTGATCAGTCCCTGAAGGATTCCTCTCACTGGAGCTGCTGTAAAGTCATGAAAAGACCAAAACCAACAATGTATGTATCCTATAAACAAGTACACACATTACACACATTCCTCTACGCCGCTGAGCTAAAAATGAAATTTCCAAGATGTTTTCAAAGATTCACGTCGGCAGGAGCCGATGGGCTTGAAGTCACAGACAGGAAGTCAGAAAGTTATTAAGAGATGGGAGGTTGACACATTCTTGGTTTTTTGGGACTTGTTACATAAACATACCAGCTGCTGTCACTACATACCGTGCATGTCCATCATCCCCGGAGAGGAGCTGTTCTCTGGAGTCGTCAACTCTGAGCCGTATTTCTCATCTTTGCCCTTCTTCTTATTCTTGTTCTTCTACAACCGGAGAAAAATAATACAGCGTTCAAAACACACAATAGCTCCATTCAAAAGCAATCAACATGGGACAATGTGATGGAAAAAACTAAAAATGGTGGCGCTCAGAAAGTGTGCTCATGGGAACAGAGGGTGAATTACAAAAATACATTTTGTCCTTGAAACAAACACACACACACAAAAAAAAGGCTGGAAACACAAAGCACCTGAAAATACGTGGCGTACACTATTAACGAGAGTGAATGTCAACAAAGACGAGGGAGAACTCACATCATCTGATTTGGGCTCTGTCACTGGCACCCACTTGTAGATGCGGAGGGACGTGTCTCCAACAGTCACCCATTTCTTCTCCCTGAGACACGAGGCACAAATAACTGCAGTTATACTGTATGGATATTCAAAAAACAACCTTTCCTGATGAGCTTTTATAGTCACATAACTCTGAATACAACAAGTTATTATTAGGACCAGAGAATGTTTAACATTTCTGCTTAATAAATCTGTCTGTGAACGCAAAATATTGTGATTAACGCAGCAGGAAACATGTCACGTTATCATACACAGACCGCTGAATCCCAAATACAATTAAACTACAGCAGAGACGTTAAAATTCATCAGCTTTGGCGATTTCACTGTTTTCTGACCATTTTAACACCAAAATGTGCATTTGAGAAAATGATCCGCAGTATAATTATCAGCTTTGGTCTTTAAAATGTCCAAAAATAGTAAAAATGTTCTTCACACTTCATCAAAACCTCAATCGACAAATTCAAATGTCACCAAACGACCAAGAAAACCAGCAAATATTCACAGTGGAGAAGCTGAAATCAGGATTGTTTCTGTATTTCTGCTTTAAAAAACGACTTCAATGATTAATCAGTGAACAAAATGGTCGCCAATTTAATTTTCTGATCGAGCAGACTAATCGCTTCAAAATGATGATTTAGATACAGACACACGAGAATTAACGATACTTAAAGTGAATCATTATAATAATTATGATTAGTGCTGAAAAAGATGAATATTTTCATTATTGATCAATCAAATGATCGTTTAGTCTAGAAACTGTCAGAAATATTCAAACGTCCTGTCACAAAGTCTGTCACCATGAATGAAATATTCACACTGGTGAAGCTGGTAAAAAAAGAAAAAATCAGTTACTAAAACTGTTCAGTATGTATGAAAACAGTTAAATAAATGTGATATAAAGTACACTATTCACCTCTGAAGTGTAGTGAAAAAAATGGAATATTCAAGGGAAGTACAATTATATTAAATGTGTAACTTAAGTACAGTAGTTGAGTTAATGTACTTAGTTACTTCACATCACTGTCTGTCAGTCAGTATAATGTAACTTTTAAAGCTAGCAGCATTCAGTGTTCAGCTTAAGTTACAGTAATAAACTAATTTTTGTGTCTGTCCACAAACGTAAAATTCAGTTTAAAGTAAAATTATTTAAGTTACATGAATGTTTTTGTCAGACCGACAACTTTGTCCTTAAAAACTGTTTTATATCCCTCACATTTCACACACACACAGTTTAATATATTTACATGTTTAGTTTGTATGAAATGTTAAATAAAGGTGGTACAAAGTACAACATTCAATATATTTAAATACTATCACTACAAGAGAGAACATTCATGTTAGTTTTAAAATATAATTTATGTCTACAATATAACTTTTTAAGCATTCAGCAACAAAGAACTAATTATAGTTACAGAACATAATCAATTTAATTAATAATACACTGACAGTATATAAGTACACAGTATATAAGTATATATATAAGTACACAGTATATAAAAGTACACTTTGACCTGGGTATGTTTGATTAAACCACCTGATAAAAAATAAAAATCACATACATTCTCCCGCCGGGCGGGGTTATACACGTATATGACAGAACACGGTTTAATCTCAGGGTCGTAATGTGTGTTTGAGCCGTCAAACGTTGATTAAAACGTGTTTTTTAATCGTTAAACGTTCAGACTGAGTCACTACGTGTTCAGCCATGCACTCCTGTAGCCTACTTCCCTTCTCCCAACCCCCACCGAGCCTCCGCCGAGACCTAAAGGGCGACTCAAAGCGCTTAATTTAAAACTCCAGACGGACTAAAAAACTACTCCGACTCAAGAGCGCCGTCGTCAAATTGTCTCCAAGTCGAGAGTTATCGTTAACACACACACACACGCGCGCGCGAGGAGAAAACAAAAACCCGCCTCGAGCTCGAGCTCGAACAAGCGGGCAGCAATGGCTTCATGTGACTGCATCGAAATGGCTTCTGGGTTCAACCCTTCGCCGTTAAAACCGGGAGAGGAAGGCAGAGAGAGAGGCAGCGAGCGCCGGGTACGTGTTTCTATGTCCGCCGCGGCCGAGCCAGACGACGGGAACGGGGGTGGTGCACCGCGCTACAGTGCGCCCCGGTGCACCTGAGCTGTAAGTACATCTGCCGTGAATCCCGTTCAAAAAAATGTGTCCTTTTTTCTCTTTCAATTTCATCCCTCACTCTCTCGTCTCGCTCCTTCCCTCTCCTCCCCCAACAAGCGAGCCTTTCTCGTGTTAGATAACGAAGCCCGCTTTTTTCTTTTTTTCCCCCCTCCCTTCCTTTCTTACCATTTTCGTACTTTCTCAATAGCGGCCATAACCCTCTTGATGTCATCTTTCGCCCTGCTCCGGGTCTCAGCTCGGACCGACCTGCCCGACATTGCCGCGGTGGGTTTAATATTTTTAAAGCTCGCCGGCAGTTCAGACACAATGCAAACAGTAGAGCGCACAGAGGAGCGTACTGCGCCTGCGCGCACTGATGTAGCAGAAAAAGAGAAGGAGCCCGGCTGCAGCTGCACTATGAAGAGAGATCTGTCTCCCTGCTGTGTGAGTAGGAGAACAAAGAGGCTGCAAACTGCCTGGATATTCTCCCTGCTGGAGGAAGTATTCACAGGCCTGACTTACAGTAAAAGTACAAAAAAAAAAGAAAAAAAAAAGAAAAACACTCTGTTACAAGTAAAACTCCTACGTTGAAAATGTTACCGAAGCACACAGATTTTTTTTAGAGGTTTATTATGAGCACATACAGCATTTAACTCACACACTGTTTATGAACAATTTCAAGACAGTAGAAGTAGATCAAAGCTGCTCCAGTTTCACAATGCGTGTTCACAATACATAAAGTGAAATATCATAATTCAAGTAAATGTTAAAAATTTTACAGAGCACTGTAAAAAAAACAGACACATTTCTGGAATATAACTGTACCTTCACTCAGCTCAAAAAAACAAACAAACAATTAAAAAAAACCCCAAAAATCATGCATTTCTGGGGGGGGAAAACAACATTTTTACAGTAGTTTTCTGTTTTTTAACATTCTATACAAAGCTCTGTAAAATTACAGACATTATCTGTAAATTAACAAGAACATTAACTTATTGATCCCTAATAGGGAAGTTCTTTGTTCACTCAAGTTTTACATAAAGAAATCATGTATTTCTGGAAAAAAAAAAAAAAATTTACAGTAACTTTCTGTTTTTTTAACATGCTATACAAAAATTACAAACATCTGTAAATTAAGAAGATTTACTTTACTGATCCCTCTGTGAGGAAGTTCTTTGTTCACTCAGGTTTTACATACAATGTAAAAAAGAAAAACCTGCATTCCTGGAAAATAACATTTTTACGGTAGGTTCCTGTTTTTTTAAATAATATACAAAGATAAAACACATGCAGGAAATTTAACTCTGATTTCTCAGCGTTACACACAGTTTGAGAACAATTTCAAGACAAAAGAAGTAGAACAAAGCTGAACAACAAAGACATGTAAACATTTAAAATCGTATACTTTGTTGTCCCTAATACTTAAATGTTACCTCTCCTTGTTTAGCTTTGTGCTACTTCTGTCGTCTTGAAATTGTTCTTGAACTGAGCAACTTAAATTTCTTGAATCCCTGTCATTTATTGTACATGTTCATGCGTGTGTTCACAGTAAATAAAGTAAAATATCACAACATACATTTTTACAGCAGTTTTCTGTGTTTTTGTGAATTGTACACAAAACTTCACAGATCGTTTAACAGGGAAATTCTTCACTCAGGTTTTACATACAAAGGCCTGAAATCAACAACAAAGGGTTCATAGACTTGCAAATGTGGAGAGATGGTGGAGTGATAGCGGCGCCCTGGGAGCAGTTAGGGGTGTGGTACTTTGCTCAAGGGCATCTCAGCAGTACCCAGGAGATGGAGTGGCACCTCTCCAGCTAGTCCATGCTGTTAACAACATACAGTGTCTATAGAGTCATTGTGTTTCTGCCTGTTGTAAATAAAAATACAATTGTGCAAAGAGTGCTGGAATAACTATTGAATGATTAATGTAATAGATTACTTAATCGACTAATTGTCATAAGCCCGATTTAGATTTGTTTTGGACTCATGTATGTTTTGGCGTTCAGGCTGTTAATGTTTTTCTGTGTGTAGAGAAGATTTTGAAACAGCTCTTAGACCATCATGTCCAGCTCTTAGACCAACATCAGTGTCACCCAAAGATCTAACAGTGAAACAAACATTCATGGTTCCCAGAGGATTAGCCCTGTCATTTCTGGTGACTCCTGACCTTTTTCTCTAGTGCCAACATGATCAAATATTCTAGTCGTACACAGAAAGTCTTCTCTTGTTTAATGATAATGTTAGCAGTTGTAGTTCAGGGGAGAAGGGGAGCATGTGAACATGTGAGTAAAAATGACCATGTTGTCCTCTGGTGGCGTAATTCAAAACTACAGAGAAATAGTTCAGTCAGTGAAGAACCCTGAAGTCTCATTCGCTTTTATCAAAGTCAAACAAGCTTTAACCAAAAGAAATAACTGAGTTCAACTGAATTTTGTTATTCTCAGTATGTTATAATAAATAAAATAAATTAAAAAAAGAATATTGTATTCAACATTTCTGTTTTCAAACTTTATTTTTACAAACAAAAACACAGTAAAAGTTACCTTTAAAGAAGTGAGGGTGTCTTTTAAGTCAATCCACTAACTGAAGTTAATTTTTAAAGCTGAACTTAAACTTTTTGTTTGTCACTTCTTCAGTTAAGATACTTTAATGAAAGCGGGCTTTGGATCAGGTCCATTTATCCAATGAAACTTGGATTTGTGGATGATACCAAGAAAGATCTACAGCTAAATTATGTAGATATAGTTAACATTCATATGCAGTATACATTCATTTAATGGTTTACAACACATTGTAGAAGTTTTCTTTGATTATTAATGTACGGTATCATGTTAGAAATTTTAACTTTAATTTTAATAATATTTAACCTTTGTTTTATAAGATTGCCATCCATTATCTGTTTATGCTCCACTACAGGAGGAGTTAGAGTTGTTGACAAACACACTATTAAACACATATCTATTATAATTGTTTAAATTATAAAACATGCACTCAGCAGGTTAATTGGTGACTCTAACCCTTTAAAATAGTTCCTTTATAATGTTTTTTAAAATTAATATGGCATGTATTGTAACCTGTAGAAGCTTTGGAATGTTTTATACATGTTTATGAAATAAATGATGTTCAAATTGAAAAAAACAACAACTCCTTTTCACTTTTTACCATTATGGTACAATGTTGCCTACAGGCAACGAAGCCCAAAAAAACTTCCAAAATAAAATATAAAATATAAATAAAATTTCTTTAGATTTTTATTTTATTAAATCACAAGCAAAATATTATTTTCAGCCTGAATATTTCTAATTAAATCAACCGAAGCTCAAATTTGTCTCAATATTTCCGACAGCACGTGAAGAGGGCGCACGTAAAAAAACGTGCTACGTCATCTCTTCGCGACACATCAACACGCAGCAGGAATGCTTCGGATGAGCTAATTCGGAGCAACTCGGCGAATAGTGACAACAAAACTGTCCAGACAGACTTCATCCTTTTTTTGCGGCGTTATATTGAGGAGTGTGACTTAAACTGTTGGTTTGAAACAGTTAATTTGAGTATTTGGTGTTAGATTCGGTCCAAACGGAGCCAGCAGCTCTGGCATGTGTCAGACAAACTGACCGAGTTCTGTCAGAATCAACCGAGAGGCTCGTTCACACCGTGAAGACTGTCCGCTGTCAGGATGAATGAAGAAGGTGAGTAGCCCCATGTTTCCACATGTTTCCACATGTAGCGGCTAGCAGCGCAGATGTTAACCGTGTTTCGTGTGTGTGTCCCGGGTCAGAGCTGGTGGAGTACTTCAGGGCTCAGATGAGGAAAGATCCGGGCATGGCGTCTGCTGTGGCCGCCATCCGCACCCTGCTGGAGTTCCTCAAGAGAGACAAAGGTGTGTACGTGCACAGCATTGTTTTTATGGTGTAAACACACCTTCACTGTGTCACTGAACCACAACCTGTTTCCCCTGCAGGTGAAACCCTCCTGGGCCTGAGAGAGAGCCTGAAGTGGGCCACCGACTGCCTGACAGGAGAGGACTCGTCTGTGGCCGTGTCCTCCGGAGGAGAGCTGTTCCTGCGCTTCATCAGTCTCACGTCACTGGAGCACCAGGTTGGTGCCGCACCCACGAGTCCAGCAGCAGTCAGCCCAGCTGGGCGTCTGTCTCTCAGACTTTTATTTATTCACCAAGCTCTCGCCAACAGACACCGGCTCCTCTCTCCATAATTCCCATGCAGTTTCTGATTTGGAATATTTCCCAAATTCCAGAGCTTAACTGCCCATGGAAAATTTCCAGAAAGTTTCCATTGCAACCCTAACTAAAATACATTTTAGCGATGTACTGCTGTGCAGTTCATCGCTTCGCTTCCGCGCTGCATGCAGCGTGCAGACCGCCGTCTACTGTAGGTAGAACTGTCCATTTAATGGAAGACATAAAAATACAGAGAAAATGTAACTGAACATTTGAATGAATAAATAATAAAGGTGACATTTTGTGTTGTTTTCTTAGATACTCAATAAATTGGTGAGTATATTTGGTTGGTTATTAGTAAAAAAATAAAAATCATTTAACGGTACGCGGGTTCGTTGTTGGGAATTTTGACTCATAACCTCGAAACACATAAGTTCTCATCGCTGGTTTAAAGAGAAGTATTTATGGGGGGCTCTTTGCTTGATTGAGTCAGTGGTGGCTCTGCTTACTACTTGCTTTTGACCTAACTTGGCTCCACCCAGGCTTCCTCTAGATGACATGAGAGTATAAATATCATTACAAGGCTAATTCTGACTTTTGTTTCTCTGTCTGTCAGGATCTGTCTCGCTGTAAGAAGGTGATGGAGGAGAGAGGAGAACTATTTCTAGAGAAGATCTCAATGTCCAGGGCCAAGGTTGCTAAGCTCTGTCACACCTTCATCAAAGATGGTGCTGTAAGTATTTGTTTTGTTTAAATGTCACCACTTATTTACTGTAAGTTTAGCTTCACACATTCAGAAGAAGAGATACCACAGGGCACAGGGCTGCCGATGACTTCTAGGTATCCCTTGATGACGTGTGATAGATGGCATCCAGTCGTTTAAGGGAAGTGGATTCATTGCAGGCAGTACAGTGGTTTGTTTAAAGTTTTATTATTATATTATAGCTGGTTTTAGAACTGCTTATATACAAGATTGTATCATCAGCATATAAACTGACTTCACAATCGAGCTTGACACAATCGTGGCTACAAACAGGAAATGTTAGGAATAGAAGTGCCGATTTCCACCAAGTTAGTTCTGGTTCTGTTCAGGATTCAACAACAAACCTTCCTCCTGTATAAACTGTCTGTAGCAGTTTGTATCTGAACAGGTTCAGCCTATGCTGCTGTATTTTAACTGTCTGTCATGGTACTTGAAGAGAAATTCTGAGGTGGTACGTGGTGTAAAAAGTTTAAAAAACACTCCTCTAGAGTGAATAACAAAGGGGCCCAATATTGATCCTTGTGGGACGCCTCATCAAACATTTGAGAAGTTGATTTGACACAACTCTACCAGGATCCATAGAAAGTTACTTAAACTTGGACAGATCTACAGCGGACAGGCGTGTTTACGTCGTCGTCCACAGAGCGGTTATTGTACGATGAGCAGGTCTAAAACCTGACTGCTGTGACTGAAGGTCATCATCCTCCAGAAAAACACTCAGTTCAGCCAGTGATTCTAGGATTTTACACACAGTCAAACACACAACACAGCCTTTATACGTACACTATTTAAGATTCAATGACTTCTCCCTTGTGTTATTAGAAAATCCTGACTCACTCGTACTCCAGAGTCGTCCTCAGGGTGTTGGAAAAAGCTGCAGCAGAGAAGAAACGCTTCTCTGTCTATGTGACCGAATCGCAGCCTGACTCAGCCGGGTGAGCTAACACTGTCCGTAAACTGTGGCCTGCTTTTATTCTGAAGGGGAACGGACACTCATTGAATCTTCTCTGCATTCAGGCGACAGATGGCAGAAGCCCTGAGAAAACTCAACGTTCCAGTAACAGTAGTCCTGGATGCAGCTGTGGGGTAAAAGATATTTATATATATTTATTTATTTAAGTTGAAAAGTGTGTCACGTGTCGTCAGTGTGAACTCATTTGTTCGTTTTGTTTCTGTCGTTTTTCAGGTACGTCCTGGAGAAAGTCGACCTAGTTATCGTCGGTGCAGAGGGAGTCGTGGAGAGTGGAGGCATCATCAACAAGGTGTGTGTTCAGTGACGAGTCATGCGTCACAAAAACAAGTCCAACCAAGTCTGGTGACCCGGATAACAAGTATCACAGTCCTGGTTATTAACTCTTTGTTTTCCAAACTAGCTACAAGCTCGTCCACGTGAAAGAGGTTCTGATTTTACACATCAGTCTGTTTACATGTCTTACATGGGCTACTGTATCAGTGTTGACAGTTATTTTAGATTTAGTTTTCGTCTTTAGATGAAAATTCTCATTAGTTTTAGTCACATTTCAGATATTTTTATCCTTTATTTTTATTTTTATCCTCCATCTTAATTTTTAGTTGATGAAAAGTTGGTGGTTCGTGGGTCGAGTTCAGGTCGTTGACTAACGGATATTTTTGCAGGTTGAGTTGCTGTTGCTGATCTGTGCATCCCCGTTTTATCGTCTTTATTGGGGGAAAATATGATGATTGATCATCTGATAGCTCACCACAAATGTGTTTAGTCTTCTGTGTTTAAGATAAACCTGTAGCTCGTCAGTGTCTAGTCTTCGTCACTTAAAAAAGGCTGACTGCACGTGTGGGGGGAAGAAATGTCGTATGTCTCCTGTGATATCACTTGAGTCGGGGTCAGATGGTGGTAAAGAAGTTCCCGCTCCTCATCTCTGCTCGAGGCTACATTAGCTTAAAGCGCTCGAATCGCAGACCAAACTGACAGCAGTTGAGTTGCACTGTGGGTAATGTAGGCAGCAGGTGACGAGGTCGTGTCTCGATGCTGAGCTTAGATTTCCAAACTCTCTCACACATGCTTGACTCTTTAATGTGTTCATATGCCGGGAGCCACTTTGTCTCACCAAATTTGAAATGCATCTGCAGTCACACGAGGAGAAAAACTACAAACTCAGTTATTATGATTTCTTGGTTTCACATAGATGTTGATGTTTCTTGATGTTTCACCGTTGCTCTTGCAGATCGGCACTTACCAGATGGCCGTGTGTTCTAAAGCTCACAACAAGCCCTTCTACGTCGTGGCGGAGAGTTTCAAATTCGTCCGTCTGTATCCGCTCAACCAGCAGGACGTGCCCGATAAGTTTAAGGTACGACGTCTGAGAATTTTAATGTCTAGACTGATTTCTGTATCGAGTGCATCTTCACGCGTTCTCGCCTCCACAGTACAAAGCAGACACCCTAAAGACCGTACAGAACCTGTCAGACGAGCATCCGATGATCGACTACACGCCTCCCTCCCTCATCACCCTCCTCTTCACCGACCTGGGAGTCCTCACCCCGTCTGCCGTCAGCGACGAACTCATCAAGCTTTATTTATAACTCAATAAAACTCCATTATTAAAAAGGTAAACAAAGTGTCAAAGGTTGTTTTAATTGATTTTTTTTACATTCACAAAGTTGAATACAGCTGATCCATTATGCATCCTCTCCCCCGGAGCTGCCGTGCGATGCCGTTTTGTGTTTTGACTTTGCTTTGCTTGTTATCCGTTTCTCAAAGTCCTCCTCGCTGATCTGCCCTTTCTTCAGCTTCTTGAGGAGGCGAGTGTCATTTAAAAGCTCTTTCATGTCCTCGTCGTCCACGTCAGAGCCCTGCACACACACAATAGATAAAAGGAGAGAGCCGTGAATAAATCCAGCCCACTTGGTTTTATCAAAACACCGAGCGGTCACTGAATGGAAATACCTCATCGTGCTTCCTCTTGGCTGCCATCTTTTTCCTGCGGTCCTTCTTGTTCTTCTGTTTAGACCACGCTTTGTTCTTGGTGAAGTTCTTTCTGGGGAGGTCGGTCTTTTCTTTCTCTTTCTGCTCCGCCAGCATCTTCTGTCGCAGTTTCTCCCGGTTCTTGTCCTTGTAGCGGATGGTGTCCGTGTCCACCGTCGTCTCTGTGAAATCGGGAAACGTTTTCCCCCTCAGCTCGGGCATCTTCGGCAGGCGGAGGAGGGCAAAGCCGCGAGCTAAGGAGGCAAAGTCCAGATCTGGACGAAGACACAAAGCACAGAATGTTAGTTTGTCCTTTACACACAGTGCAGAGTTGATTTAAAGCTGTTACTGCTTTCACCTTTGACCCTGAAGATGAGACTACACTCGTGTTTGGCGTAGGCCTGGACGTACGACACGAAGGCTCTCATGCTTCGGTCAAACATGGCGCGGTCAGCCAGAGACATGGCCTTCACTTTGGGCAACACGTCCACAACGTCACTTATGGGGGACATCTTCTGGAGGGGGCACTGAAGAAACGACAAAAAGAGTCACGTACGAGGGCTGAACTGTGATACGACATCTCGAGACGGCGGAGAACTCACCTTCTGGTTGATGGACAAGAAGTTGATGTAGGACTCCTCCATTGGCAGCAGAAAGACGAGGGCGTTGCCCTGATTGCCGATCCGTGCCGTACGTCCACATCGATGCACGAAGGCGCTGAGACAAAGACAAAATAAATAATAATTAGGATGCCTTCTTCCATTGGAGGTGTTCCGTGCACAACATCCAACTGGGAGGAGACCCCGGGGTAGACCCAGAACCTGCCGGAGGGACACTATAACCCATCTACCCTGGGAAACACCTCAGGATCCCCCAGGAGGAGCTGAAACAACCTAACCTAACCTTAACTTAAATGAAATAGATGAAAACTTGTCTCCTCTGCAGTGATGGAGCGTTCAGAAACTCACCTGGCGCTGCTGGGAGGATCGTACTGCAGCACCCAGTTAACATCAGGGATGTCGATGCCTCTGGCCATGACGTCTGTGCACACCAAGATCCCACTGCGACAGTACACAGAGGTCAAACAAAGTGCTGATAACACATGTACTTATTTCGGCTGCACGCGCACAGCTTTTTAAAGTCTCACCTTTTCAGTGCGCGAAAGTCTGCGAAGATCTTGTTGCGTTTGGTTTTCATCTTGCCGTGGATGCAGTGGACGCTGACCTTCTTCACCAGAGTCTCCAGAGCTCGGCCGTAGTACTCCACACACGCACACGTACTGATGAGGAGACAAGAGACAAGAAACACGTCCTGCCAGTCAGTAACTACAGACCTGACGGAGACGCTGCATGCATTACGGATGATTTTAACCCGGAACTCGTTGCCCTCCATTGGATTTTAGAACAAAATGATTTTTGTTGGAGGCGTGAGCCAGAATATAACTCCACATGGTCGTGAAATCAGATCAAATCAATAAACAGACCTGAAGAAGACCAGATTCTTCTCATGTTTGTGTTGCCTCAGAAACGCCACCAGATTGTTGAACTTGTTCTCCGCCCTACAGATCTGAAACGACAACATACGAAGAATATCACGCCATCGCTGCATTTTAAATCCTGGGTGATGTGAGACAGGCATCAGATGATCTGACTCACGGTGTAGTAGTTGGAGAGTCTCGACGGCGTCTTCTGGACGGCGGTGGCCGCCACGCCTTTCTCTTTGACGGTGATGCGCACCGGGTTCCTGAGGCCGGCCCTCACCAGCTTCTCCAGCTCCTGAGTCTGAGTGGCTGAAAACAAACCTGTGCGCCTCTGTTTAGGCAGGTGGTCCAAGATGGTGTTCAGACTGGATACACACACACAGACACACTAACGTTAGCAGCACAAAGACCTAAAACACGTCAAATTAAATTAAATACATCTCACTCTGCAGCTCATTTCATACCTGGCTTCAAAACCCATATCGAGAAGTCTGTCGGCCTCGTCGAGGACCAGCACGTCGAGACTCTTCACTGAGCTGGCCAAGTCCAGACCGTCGGCCTTCCTCCTGAACATGTCCTCCAAACGACCCGGTGTCGCGATCACAATGTTTGCTCTGGAACACACAAATGTAACGTCGTCCCATCAGTTTGTGGGGCGTCCTGGTGGCTCAGCGGTCTGAGATCTCCACCGTGTAAGTGCAACGTCCCCGGTCTGAGTCCACCACCTCTAAAGCTCATGAATTAAATCGATCTGGCGTCCTGAAGTCTTCACATACCCTTGATCCTTGAACTTCTCCACGTCCTCTATCGGGTTGCTGCCACCAATCAGTAAAATCTGCCTGAAGAACAAACATGAAACACTTTAATGGTAAAAGGTGTAAAGTTATGTTGCTATTACACCAAAGTCCAGCTATCAAAATACATATTCACACATTTTGGATCAATCATCCGTGCTGAAATGTGATTGGAAAAAACAAACAAGTGGACCTTGACTTAAGAGTGTTTAACTACTGTTCATAAAAAACTTTATACTCACGTAAATTGTGGGAATTTCTGAATAAACTGCTCCATCACTTCGCTGATCTGAAGGGCCAGTTCTCTCGTGGGAGTGATCACCAGAGCTCCAACCTGCAGAGAACACAAATTTAAAGCTCGACACAGCGTCTCAGCTCAGATCCTCCCCTCACAGCATGAAGTCTCATCCTCACCTGCATTTTCTTCAGCTTCTCTTCTCTCTTCAGCAGCAGTTCTATGATAGGAATGACAAAAGCGAGCGTCTTCCCGCTCCCGGTCACCTGCAATCACACGATGAGTTAGTGAGCGTCACAGTAGAGCCTCAACAATTAAACAATGAGTCAATCCCCTATTCGAATACTCCAGTCATCCAAATTATGGCAAGAACTCATCAACTACGTAAAGAGAAACAACGCGAAGGTCAGTCAATCCAAAAAATATCAACAACTCTGAATGTCTCATCATGTGCAGACACAGATTAGAGCCCACAGAAATGTTTCACAGGGTTCAACGTCACCATCATCGAGTGTTCAGAGGAGTGAATCACACCTTCATGGCTGAATTACTGCAAAGAAACCATGACTGAGGACAGGGAATGGACATTAGACCAGTGGAAAACTGGACTTTGGTCTCAGGAGTCCAAATTTGATGTGGTATCTACATGTGTGGTTCCCACCCTGAAGCGTGGTGGTCTGGAGCATTCTGCAGCTACACGCCATCCTGCCTGGATGTTCTTAGCGGGACTATCATTTGTTTGTCCAACATGACAGTGACCTTAAACGCACCTCCGAGGCTCTGCGAGGACTAATTAACTAATTAAAGAGTGATGCATCACCTGGCCTCCACAATCACCTGACCTAAACTGACCAGCTGAGATGTTTTGGGCCGAGCAGAGTGAAGGAAGAGCAGCCAACAAGTGGTCAGCACCTGTGGGGACGCCTTCAGGTGACTACCTGTACATATTTATTATATAAAATACACACTCTGTGGTCATATACAGGTGTAACACTTACCGCCTCAGCAGCCACATCTTTGTTGCTCATAAACAGCGGGATACAAGCAGACTGCGAAGAAGAGAGCACACTGAATCAGATGATGCGTTCACTGTCACAGTGTTTACGTGTGTTTACGTGTTAAACGCGTTACCTGTACAGGTGTCATGTGCGTGAACTTCAGTTCGTCGAGCGTTTTTAAAATGTTGTCGTTGAGTTTGACAGGCAGACTGTCCCACGTGCCGTCCGTCGTGTTGTCCATGTTTGAGATCCACCATGAGACCGAAGAGTTTGAAGCTAAAGTTCGTTAGCCACCGCTGAGCTAACTGTCTCCACGCTGCTCCTTCCCGGTGCGCTGATGTTTACACGCCGGGTAGGAACCAAAGTTATGTCACGAGTATCGTTCCGCTCAATTTTATTCCGCTTTAATTTTATTAAATCTAATTTTATTTTATTTATTTTTTTCAGATTATTTTATTTTATTCCATTTCATTTTACTAATTGCAATAAATAAATACAATAGTGACCCAGTCTACAAATGTCTATAGATAGATACTCATGTCCATATATCTATATTTATGCAAATATACCTTCTTAAATAGTTAATGTTTTTTTATGTCATGTTTGCGCCTGCCTGTCATGCTCTTGTCTTTTAAACTGTAGTCTGTTCACAGTTTAGTGGCGCATTCCACTACAGTTCAAGGAGAAATAAAAAGTACAATATTTGTGTGGAATGTAAGTATAATGTATATGCAGTAATAAGAATACTCGAGCACCACTAAACTGTCTGTGGTCATGACAGTGTTTGAGTAAAAGTATTTCCACCCCTGCAGATCTTTCACTTACGTTAAAGTGGAAATAAAATCTGTAAAAACTAAACTACTAACTCTTACATATATATAATGTTACATATTTACACTGTTAGTTTAATCTATATCATAGTTCAAACAGCTCTGAAGTGTTCAGTTCTTGAGGAGCTTCAGTTTAGTTTCCCCATCCAACCACAAGCTCGCCTCATTTTAGGAACCTTTGAATTCAACATTATGCAGTCAGGTTTTCTTTTTCTAATCAGCGGTTTAGAAAGACATCCGAGTAGTTGTACAGAATATTGGCTTTATTATGAAACCTGGGGCATTTTTCCACAGACAAACCATTCTACATTTGTACAGATCCATATCAGATTTTTGTTGTAATCACAAAAAGGAGGAGACCAGTGTCCAGAGCAGTTTACCTGCCTGAGCTCACCAAAGATTGTTTAATACAAAACTGGAGCACATTCAGAAACGTGTGACGCTTGTGGTGCTGCGGCTGTGTGCTAGATGGGAAGCTAATTTTTTTTTTTATTTACCTTGTATATGGATAGAAAAAGGTAAAGAATACTTTGAATATTTAAAGGCGTCATCCACACGGGCTGCACGTTACAGGATGTGCTCCAGGAAAAAACAAACAGTTCAAAATTGTATACAATCATATAATTTAAAATCCCAGACCCCAACAAAAGAACTATAGTAGAAGCAACTAAAGCACACAGCAGTCATCAGGTTCCCCCTCCATCGCCCGCCCACCCCCCATCAACAGCCTCAATCAACATGTAACATGTATTTCAGTATTTCTCTAAACTCTGGAGCTGCACCCTCCAAGTTAAGTTAAAATCCAACCCTGCCTCAGCTCTTCAAGCTCATACCGCCAAGTGAATGTTTCATTTAAAGTGTTTGGGAATTTAAATCATCTTGTGAACTCTTTAGCCAAGAAACCGCTCGCCCGTTTTCTGAACTATGAAGGGAGTTACACAGATTCCCCCCCCCCTCCTTCACTCCCTCCCTCCCTCCCTCCTGTGGCGTGGATCGCTATGATTTGACGGACAAGAGCTAAAAGCTGTGCAGTTTCCCTTCAAAGACCAGCTGCAGTGTAAACCCTTCAGATATTTAGACGTATCCCATCAGGAGTGCAATTTGTTGTTTGAGAGCGGTAACACGGTGTGTACAGATATCACATATCTGGCCTTAGTTTGACTTAGACACAAGACTTCCTGCATCTAATGCTTCTTTTAAATCATAGGAAAGGAGTCCCATTAATATCTTAATACGGGCTACATTCTCCACACATGCCTATTTATGTGCATCTCTAAGTCTTTTTCATCTGCCTGTCTTTGCTTATAATTAAGAGCCTCACAGTCATTCACACAGGCAGAACTGTACGGGTAGTAATTGGTACTTAACTTGTAATTATCAAACAGTAGTGGACAAAGAAAATCAGTGAAACAATGAACAACAAAAAAAGAAGAACTGATGACATCGATGTCAGAATATTTTGGCCGTTCGTTCCAAACAAACACTTACATTTTTTTTCTTAAAGAGGGAGCCAGATAGGTAAAAACGGGGAGAAACAAAACATCTGAGATCCGATCATACGCAGGCTTTTTTTTTTTTTTTTTACTCAAAACCGCCAGTCTCATTTTTCCAGAGTGTAAATAACTGTCTTGGTGTTGGAGAGAAAAAACAGTGGAGGACACAGAGGGATCAATGTAATCACGCGTTACACCACTCGCCGTACTTCGAAAAATCTCTTCAGGTAGTAAATCTGTCCAAGTGTCATTGCCACGAGAACCAGAGCTTCGAAGAACGACCACAGCACCACTCTGCTGTTTGTGTTGTCGTTGACTAGAAAGAGGAGAAGAGACAGTGTGAGAAATTACACGAAAAAACAGGTAATACATGACAATTAGTCCATTAATCAGTTAGTTTAATTATTAAATTGTCATTTTTAAAAGTCCAAATTTTCTGACTTCAGCTTCTAAAATGTGAAATTTTCTTAGTTCCCTTCGTCCTCTGTGACAGTAACTGAGTATGTTCAGGTTGTGGTTGTTGAGGACGTCACGTTGGGCTTTGGGGAACAGTGATCAGACGATTAATGGACCGAAACAACTCCTCGATTAAATCAAGAAAACGATGGTTGTGACTCACTTGCTCTGTGTATCCTCTCGCGAACCTCCATGTACTCCTGCTCGTGCTTTACAGCCGTCATGGCAACAGCCAGCTCGTTGATCATCTCCTCCAGCTTATTTTGATGGGCTGAAACGGAGCAAAGAGCAGCACGTCAGCGACAGATCACGACACGGCCGCTGATGCACGAGTAAACAAAACATGCACGAGCTATGCAACGCATGCATGATCGTTTTTGCAGTTGTGACTCATGTCGCGGGTGATGGCACCTCATCACCAGAGACATTCAAGAGATCCTGTGCAAACTGTCAAACCATTCACAACTACGTGTAGCAGAAATGCATAATATTAGTTTGTGCTATGGCAACAACACTGGTTAGAAAACTCTGGAGGTGCATCAAACTTTAAAAAAAAAAGTCTATTTCACAACAGCGGTTTTTGCCATAGCCTGCCCTGTGCCCTACCATCCCAGCTGTCACCACCTACAAAGAGGGAAAAGAAAGAGTGCCCAAAATAAAGTCAAAAAAAAAAAGGGGGAAAGAAAACTATCACAAACAAGATCAACAACAGCAGAACACAGAAAGGAAAAACTAGTTTGCAGTCTGCATCATGATCCACGTGGGAAAAGACTGTACGAGATATAGAATGTTTAAATGTGCGTGCGTTAACGCGCGCTGTGTGTACCTTCTGTCTCCATGTCCTGGCCTTTAGGGGCCTCTCCGATATCGATCGTGAACATGACGATCTTGGGCGTCATGGTTGACATCTTGTTGCTGAAGCAGAACTTGTAGGTTCCGTCCATGTGTGCCGCGACAGAGTATTTCCCACTGGACTCTCTGTCGCCTTTGTAAATCTGCTTACCATCAGGCCCTGTTATCTAGAAATAAATAAATAAATAAATAAATAAAGGGCATTGTAAGTATTGACCACTGTTGCATGAGGCTGTAACATATGGCAGCAACATCTGCGCACACAGAGTCATTCAGTTACACTTCAAACCCCAGAAAACGAGTCTAACCTGCACTAGCGACATCAAACATCACAGTATAACAGCTTTAACTAGGCGCCGTGTTATGCTGTGGTTCAGGAGGTCGCCGGTTCGACCCCCGGCTCCTCCAGTCTGCATGTCCAAGTGTCCTTGAGCAATTAGTACTGAACCCCAGATTGCTCCCTGTAAGTCGCTTTGGATAAAAGCGTCAGCTAAATGACTAAAAACGTCAAAATATATTTAAAAAAATGTGTATTAGCTTAGCATAACTTAGCCGGATAATGCTAATGCTGCACTTCCTGTATCTTTATTCATTATTTAATCGTCACCGTCGCTCCTTTCATAACAAAAACACGCCAGAAAAACGCATTTAAAGCTGTTAAATAATACATTAAATCGTTTTTTGAGTCAGTTATCTGATAGGAGCTGCTTTAAGCTGACGTTACGCAGACGGTGCGAGCTAACGTTAGCACGGGCCTAACGTCTCATCTCATTTCGCGGGTGAAGTTTAACTAATTAAAAACGTTAATTCTCGTGTTGGGTTGTCGGTTTATTGTCTCGGTTAAGTATCTCACCTCGACGTCGATGTCCAGGAAGCCGCCCTCGGCCACCTCAAACATGAGGCCCATCTTTGTGCCGGAGTTAACCCGCTCGTAGAAGCACTCCTCGGCATGGGCGTCTATGCTAACGAAGTAGCCGGACGCAGTGGCAGACAGGACGGCCAGCAAGACGACCAGCTCCGACAGGGTGAACATGGTTGAAGTGTTTTATGTTAACACCAAGTCTGACGACGTTAAAGAGTCTCCTCGCCTTCGGTGTGTCCTCCGTGGACGCGGGGATGGATGTTTGTGTTGAGTGAGTTGTTGCAGGTGAGGAGCCGCATCAGCCTCAGCTGCTGTGTGCTGCTCTCTGACTGCCACGTACGGGCTTAACCACGGAGACCGGCGAGGGTCAAACTTAACGGAGCGCGCAAAATGCTGTCAAAATAATATAAGGCCTCCACATCAACTCCTGCTGCAAACACAGTGCGGGAACACCACGCTGTTATTTTTATAGTTTGTGTCCTGAGAGCTGAAGTATATAAAAATCTAAAAATATTGAACATTTTTAAGCTATAGCCTAAAAGAGAAACTTCATGCTTAAATATATCTTTGTATCTACTTCAATATATCCTTTAATTGATCAGACAGTCAACAGAAAATCAAAAGTTACTCTGAAAGTAATATTTCATGCAAACATGTGGCTCATCCTGTGTTTCCGCTGAGAGGAAAATCTGCTTTTCTCTGTTTCATGTTTGATATTTTTGGGTCTTTGAGCTGTTGGTAGGACACTAGAAACACACGAGAAGGTGTCACCTTCTGGGAAATCAAGGTGGACATTTTACAATATTAACTGAGTAAATAATCGTCAGATTAATTAGCTTGAAGACCAAATGCAGCATTGCATATCCCCCAAAGCTTTTGGTGATTCTAGTTTCTGTTGTGCTTATACTAAGAGAGTCTTTTATGTTGGATGACTCTGCCTCATTGTCATGTCCTGTAGCTGTAATGTCTAAAGAGCAGGGTTGTTTATATATTTCTGTAGGTGTACTTGTTTGTTAGCTCTTATAATTGTTTATTTCCTGTATTATGTGTGTAGTGTCCTCTAAGTCCACGTAGACTGGGACCTCTAGTGCTTGCTTACATACTGTACTTGTGGGTCAGAGATCTAATGTTTGTGTCATACTGAACATGCATGGTGCAGTTAGGGTTCCCTTTTTTCTGCCTTTGTCATGTGTGTGTTTGGAGCACCTGGAAGAATCTCATGTGTTGGGGAGGACAGGCAAAGTGCAAACAGTACGGCAAACATTCAACACAAACCCTGGACGTTGATGATATGAGGTTTTTATCTCCATAAGCTGTGACCAGTGAACAGCATTTGTTCTTTGCTGCACTTGTTTAAACTTTAATTTAAAGTGTCTAACTGACAGAAGAAGCTCCCACTTCTGACTGTATCCTCCTGACATACTGAGTTATCTCATACAAACATTTAATATTCCATGTTGATCATTGTAGCTACCCAAGAGCATTTTTAGAATACCTGCAGCAGGTGACAAGCGCCACCATATCACATCTTCTTTTTCTGCTCTGCCTTCTTGCATTAGTGAATCCTCACACTGTGGCAGCTGTCAGGCAGCGACGCCGCTGAAAGTGCCACAGCAACATGTCACAAGTGCTTAGCGCCGTCTGCATTATCAGATGGCATCCTCAGAAAGTGTGGCAGCTAACCTGACATCCACGGCAACCGCCACCAGCTGTGGAGTCATTTTAGGATGGCTGTCATAGGAGTGACTTAGAGACAAGCTGATAACAAGTTCATCATTTTGTGAGTGCAACATAAACGTCTTTTTGTATTTTCTTTTTGTTAAATTTTGTTAAATTTTAAAAATATGATAAAATAATACCATTTTATTTAAGAATTTTCTACTTTTTGTTAAAAAAAATAGATTAATTAAATAAAAAGAAATATTTAATAAGATAACAACGTTGTGTTTAAGTATTTTCCCTGATTTTTTTGCTCTTTTGATTTTTGTTAAAAATAAACTAAAAAATAAATATTTATTAAGATAATACAGTTTTAAGTATTTTCCTGAGTTTTATCCCCTTTTGCTTTTTGTTAAAAAATAATTAAAATAAAAAAATAAAAAGATTTATTAAGATAATAAAGTATCTCAGGGATTTCTGCAAATAAATAAATAAAATAAAAATAAAACAATAAAATAAAACAAAGTAAATAAAAATAAAATATGGTTGTGATCACGTGACGTGCGGTTTCCGCGGTGGACTCCGGGAATGCTTCGTTTTGACGCTGGTGCGGCGCGGTGCGGCGCGGCGGGCGCTCCCCCTCTTTCCGCGCGCGAAGGGGCTTCGGCGAACTTTTTTTTTTCGCTTCGCCGCTCGCGCCGCTGTAATCATAAAAATAAAGCTTGCTAATGAGCATGCGCAGGAGTGAAAGTGATAGGACTCGCACTGTTTGCCGGACGGAGCTCCGTGCGCTGTATTTAAAGGAGGGGCGGTGGGCGAAGCGATGAGCGAACAAACTGCCGCCCAGGCTGAAAAAAATCTATTTTGTCGCATGTTTGGTGACGTCCAATAATCGACTTGCTGTGAAGTCTCCGGGGCCGAGGCCTAGAGACTTTTTTTAAGTAACAGCTCAGCTCGATACATTTTTAGGTTCGATGCCCAGATTCCGGCGCCCGTTCTGACCCGGTGTGAGGCCGATGAAGCACTTTATCCTGTGATCCAAGCAGACACCGTCGGAAACGTTAGCTAGCTAACCGTAGCTGCTGCTAACTGCCAGCGAGGAAGTGAGGAACGAAAAAAAAGATGACATCTAGGAGGTAAGGAAACAAAGTCCGCTCTTTACGTTAGCCGAGCCTCCGAACTTTATCCGAACTCAGCTGTGTGTCCGTAAACGAGCCCCGAGAGTGCCGACGGTTCCGGACCGGGGGGGAAGCTAAGCTAAGAACCGCTTCATTTAGGTAGCACACACCGGCAACTTAACGTCAGGAGTCCGGTCCAGATGTTTAGTAAACACCGTTAACGGTGCTGCCGAACTTAACGGGTCAGACAGAGCGGGGGGGCAGCTGGAGGCTCGGTGTGACGGTGTGTAAAGCACAGACTGGGTTTAAATGAAGGTTTGTTACAGTCAGTTAAAGACCACAAAGCTTCCTCACACACACACACACACACACACACACACACACACACACACACACACAATGCTGTATTCACTTACATGTTGTGTGGAGATGGACAAACACTGGCTGAGTCTCTGTGGACACAAAGGAGGCTGGAAAAGAGTTGGCACTCATTATATGTTGTTGTGTTTTTATTATTGATGAATCTGTCTGTTATTGTCTCGATCAGCAGACACACCGGACCTGAGGCTGCAACTGACCATTATTTTCTTTATTGATGAATCTGTCTGTGATTTCCTCGATTAATCGACTTGTTCAGTCCATGAAATGTCCACAACACAGAGGATGAAAGAAACAAAGAAAATATTCAGAAATCAGAAAGTTTGCGATCATTCAAAAATTATCAATCAACTTAACGTCACAGTTCTTGTTAGAGCAACGTATTGAGATACTGTCATCATTCTCTGTCCAAGTATGGACTCATTATGAATCTGGAGTTTTGCAATGATAAGTCAGAAGCCCACAGATGTCTCAAAGGACAAAAATAAACTGAAACTTGATGCATAGTTTTGTTTCGTTTTGTTGATCCGTTATTCTAAAACAGTTGCAGATAATCCAAATCAGCTTGTTTAATCAGTAGATGTAATTATAAAGTTTAATTTTGGGCTGCAGCTGAGCTTAATCTGTTGATTGTTCAGTCCAGGAAATGTCAGAAAATCGCAGATTGCGACGTCTTATTTTATCCACAACCCAAAGATCTTCAGTTTAATGTCACAGAGGATGAAAGAAAGTAGAAAATATTTAAACATTCAAATCAAATCAAAAAGTTTGGACATTTAAAATAAAATAAAAGACTCCAAACGATTAATAGATTAAGAGAATAGTTGCAGCTGTTAACTACACTTCATCTTCACAGTTCCCTGATAACAAACAAACAGACAGTTGAAGTATTTTCTCAGTTTATATTATATTAAGAGACGTCGTGTACGTGCTGTGCATCATCATCAGATGAATTACTGACACACTTCTCGGCGCGCTTCACAGCAGACAGACTCCGGCTGCGTCGCTCTCCTCACTGAGCCTCATCTTTGCTCTTCTCTCTCCTGTTTCAGGTGGTTTCACCCCAACATCACAGGTGTGGAGGCCGAAAACCTCCTGCTGACTCGTGGCGTGGACGGGAGCTTCTTAGCCAGACCGAGTAAGAGCAATCCAGGAGACTTCACCCTCTCAGTACGGTGAGTGCAAACGCAGCAAATATCAACAGTTTGACACCTGCAGATAAACGCTCTGACGCTCTCCACTGCTGTACGTGAGGGTGAACGAAACAAACGCCACCTGAGCGGTGACCTTTCTGAGAGCGCTGGCTTCACTGAGGCCGTCATGGCGTCTTAGATGGAATAGCCGCCAACCAGTGGAGATCATAAACCATGTCGGGGGTTTAAAGGTGTGATCGGTGACGCGAATGTAAACAGAAGAGTAACGTCAGAAGATTAGAGGCTGCAATCAGTGCTGAATTGATCCTAGACAAAAAGTAAACGTTCTCTCACGTCATTAAATGTTTGCTCACGTCAATTACGCTCGTTAAACATCAGCAGTAAAAATGGCTGCTGTGATAAGACGAGTTATTACTATTCAGACTTGACGACTTCCTTCTTAATTGAATGTTGACTCATACTTTAGTGTCAGCAGGCCTGACTGTGAAGTTTCCCCTCAGCTCTGCGGAGTTTTTGAGTCTATTTTGGATCCTTGTTTTGGTTTTCCAGCGTGACGCTCTCGTCAGTTTTTGTTTCCAGCAGAAGCGGGGAGCCGTTTTTAGGAGGAAAGAGTGCCGATAAAGTCGCTGTGCACGACCTGAACTTAACAAACACACATAGTCAGTGACCGAAGAGGCAGATGTGTTTCTCTGGAGTTGATGGAGATGAAACCAGAGCTAGAATGAAAGTAAATATTGAATTTGCATGGACAGGCGGACACAGACACGAATTATGTTTGTGCTGGATGTGTGAAAAGGAAACCGGCTGCTAACACTTTGAAATAAGAACTTAAAAAGCTGATGTGATGCCTGACGTGCTCTAATGTTCATGTTATTAATCGATGCTGGAATAAAAACACAAAGAAACGCTCCTCGTGTTGAATCCTCCATCATCTGTGTCGGAGTGAAGGAACTTTTTACTAATAAGAAAACAGTTTGTGGTTTTTATCTCCGAGCCTGTCGAGTCATAAATTTTTCAGATGAAGTATCATTAACTCCGTTCGGCTGATGTAGCTGATGTTATTTTTGTAACACTCTCATATTTGAGCCGTGCAGTCTCTCATCTCGCAGCATATTTACTTCCTATGGAAACAAAACAAGTCACGCTCCTCTTGTTGGAAACGGAGACATTTCCACTGGGAGACTCGTCCCTGCTGGTTCAAACCAGCGGCACGTCTGTCTCTCTTCTTTTTTTTTTGTGTGTGTTCACATTCTGCCAGACTTTAACTGTAAGTCATTCAAAGCTTCTTGCTGCTTCAGATCTGCCACAAGTTCTCCTTTTTTTTTCCGATATAATGGCGGTCACCTTCAGTGACTCAACAACAGTTTTTGGCGTCTATCTGGTTGGTGTCACACAAAAAAAGGCGGTGTTTCCCGTTTGAGGTTTGTCATCGCTGAATCTCATCGCTCTGCCTGTTTGAACATTTTCACAGTTTTGCAGATCGAGGCGGCGCCCGGCCCGAACTGTTTATCACCCTGCTTATTTTAATCATTACACAGGAACTCTGTATCTGAGGGGCAGCTAAGGTTTATCTTCATTATTGATTTAATCTTCTGATTACGTGAGAAACATCAAGTGAAACCCACAAAGATATTCAGTTTTAAGCCTCATAAGACAAAGCAAATCCTCCCACAATGCAACATCAGTTATTAAAACAGTTGCAAATAATCTCAATCAGCTAATTGTTTAGGGCGTCATTAGACGTCACGCTGCAGCCGCCAATCAGACGCTCAGACCGGTCAAACCTCCACAGCCGGCCTGAAATGTCTCTGAGACTGTCTGACCGCTGATACTCGACCTGTTGTTGTTCTGACTTTGTTTATTTCATGAAGCAGCTTCTAAATCTGAGTCTGACTGAAACTTACAGAGACACGAAGAAGTTTAATTTGGTTTGTGAGAGCGAGCGGTGGTCGAGTGACACAGAACGTGAATGAGAGTGAGCGAGCGCAGGCGTCGATAAAGTCTGAGAAATAAAAAGTTACTTCCTGATTGTTTCACAGCAGATACGTTCAACATAGACACACCACAATCTCTGCAGTTTAAAGTATCACACTGGACCTAAGGCTGCAACTAACGATTATTTTCATTATTGATTAATCTGTCTGTCATTTCCTCAATTAATCAGTTTGTTCAGTCCATAAAATGTCATAAAATTGTGAAAAATGTTGATCAAGTCCGAGGCGATGTCCTCAAATGTCTTGTTTTGTCCACAACTCAAAGATATTCAGTTTGTCACAGAGGACGAAAGAAACAAAGAAAATATTCAAACTTTTGAGAGGCTGAAATCAGAATTTGGACTCAAATCATTTAAAATGATTCATTGATTATCAAAGTTGGCAACTGATCAATGAACTTATCATCACAGTTGTTGTTGGAGCAACATGTTGAGACATTTTAGTCACTTTATGTCAAAATATGAACCATTATGAATCTGCAGCCGTGATAAACGTCTGATTTATTAATAATCCTACACTGAGTTCTTATGATTAAGTGAAGATGCTTCACGCGGTGGTTTGATTCCTCTGGATGTTTCGTGCTCTCTCTCTCTCTCTCTGCAGGCGAAATGGAGCCGTCACCCACATTAAGATCCAGAACACGGGAGACTACTATGACCTCTACGGCGGGGAGAAGTTTGCCACTCTGGCAGAGCTGGTGCAGTATTACATGGAGCATCACGGGCAGCTGAAAGAGAAAAACGGAGACGTTATCGAGCTCAAGTATCCGCTCAACTGTGCGGACCCCACCTCAGAGAGGTGAGTCATGTTGGAGGGCGGCGAAGTTCTGGGCTTGAATTTCTAGATTTGTCTGAGCACTTTGATACCCGTGGTTAGATGTTCTTTTGGATTTTGTTGAAGGTTAAAAACACGTCCTTTAGTTTAAGACTTTGGGGCTAAATATGACTTGATTATCGAAGAAAAACTGTAAAAACATGTTCTGTACTTTCACATTTTAGAACTCCCAGAAATTAACTTTTGGTTTCCACCAACGTTAGAAGAAATAATTGTATTTTTGTGAAATAGAAAATTTGGTTTTCAGGTCCAACAAATGTTGCTGTTTAACATCTCGACATCCACCCTCGTCAATCCATAAAATAGTTTGATATGTTTCTCTAAGAAAGTCGCTCAGTGGAGCTGGTAAAGCACACACACACACACACACACACACACACACACACACACACCTCTGCTCTTTTCCCCTGA